>JAJMAO010000078.1:0-80534 GCA_030572575.1 Scheffersomyces insectosa
GCTGCAAGTTGTACGCAGCCATGTAATTATTTGTATCGTGGGAGTATAAGCAGCATGATATTTTCTTATGCTTTGGCTTTTATTACGGTATTATATTATTGTATTATTAATAGATAAAATTTGCACAATGTGTTGGCACTTGGAATAACATAATATTTGCATGTATGTATATCGAGTATATTATATATATATATACGAGTGGATCGCAATGTTTCTGACCATTGCGATTATCCCTTAGATATATGTGTTTATTTATTACTATATATTATATAGATTATTTCTCTCTTGATACTTACACTCGCTAGAACCAAACGATTCCAGTCCTGTTGGTGCCAGAAAACTACAGCATTCATTCTTTGTAAATCCTCAAGTGCTAACGGTACTTACGAGAAATCTACAATTCATCTCATTCAAGTCTGATTCGGCGTCGTAGAAGCCACTTCGATAGAATTCCATTTACTTCAACTGTATTCAAAACTTGCCAAAATGTCCCCTTCAAGTATCTCGAATAACGATTTTGAACAAGATAGAAATGAGGCCAATAACAGCGTTGGTTCTCTCCCTGAGTCCAGCTTAACACTGCACAAGAACAATTCCACTTCCACAGTAAATAGTAAGAGACCGTCTGTATCATTCCATCCTTCCACATTCGATGGCCCAAGCGCTCTGCATCCTATCTTAAACAGATCAAGATCAGTGTCATCATCTCATTTCCCTATTATCAACGGAACCTTACCAGCCAACTTCGTACCACAAAATGCCACCAGAAACCATTCCAATTCCGTAAACTCGGTATCTTCCCTCGACTCCGTCACTTCGGCCAACTTAAATAACTTGATTAAGCAAGATGCAAACCCATACCACTCCACTCCATACAACAAGTATGGAAAGATTAAGTTGATGGAAGATATAGATATTGAGAAACAATTTATCATCAGTGCGGGAGGTAAGAAGGAAGACGTATTCTGCTTTGTATTGAAGCTCCTTTTGCTAGGATTTATTGTCCTTGGATCCGGAATCTTGATATTCTATGCCTTGTGAGTACATTGATTCCCTTGTTGTTTTCTACTTCTTTCCAAATGATGGAAGAAAACTAGTCATTTACTATTAGAATCAGTCGAAAGCTGCTGTCCTTTTTGTCCCTTTGCTTTATAGTGCTTGTTTTTACCGTACCCAGTGCATAGCGGTCATATTCAATTCTCCGTGTTGTTATTATACCCTTCTTTCCGTTTGATATTGGCTCTTCGTATTTGTTATCTCTGGTTATAGATAATGAAGATATTAAATTAACTACTTGTAGAACTGTAGATATATATCGATAACTCATGTTCACCAATAGACTGGAGATCATAGCCAATTGCGAGAGCTACCATGTTGCAATCTCTTCTAATCACAAAATCTATAGTTTCCGGGTTACATATACCTCCAACGCAATAAAACAACTCCCATTCTACTTGGACTTCACTAAACCTACAACTCAAATACATATCATACATTGCAACACTATTTACTCTTCTAACCCCGAGCAAGCAACTCCGATAGTTTTGTGCGTTTGCGCGCAACCAGTCAATGTGTCTGAGGTAATGCACAGCTAAGATAATATTTAGAATGACATATGTCATAAATTACATCCAATTCCTTATAGCTTATTGGTGATAATTTCAGTTGTAATTGAAATGCTGAAGGGTCGGTACCATCTATATCGGGGGAGTCTCGGAGCACTGCTTCTAAGACTGCAATGCCCTAGGATTTATAGGTTTTATTCGTCAGGACAGAGTTCTGGATCGAATGCTGACAAAGATATACCAAAAGAAGAAGACGCCAATTCAGCTTTGGTAGAAAGATTCAACCAAATTTTGGAAGAGAAGATGGCCACCGGGTTCGCAGACTCCTCTATCCTTAATAGTGATCCGACACTTCAGAAGATACACCAGAAATATGAGAAAGGCTTAGGCTCAAGCAAAAAGGAAAACGAGGAACAAGCTTTCCAAGAAGCCATGTCTTATATCAAAAGTGAACCTCTCCTAGCTCGTAATAAACATGCCAAAGATATCTACGAAGCTTCTCCATGGAAAGGAACTGAATCGGACATAGATGCAAACTTGAGAATGATAATCGATCTGAAACCAAAAGCAATAAGAACGGGCCCCAACGTCAATAAAATCTTCACACCAGTCCCAACATTTAAGGAAAAGGTGTTGAATGCAAAAGAGTCCAGTTTGGACTACAAGTTGAACAAAGAGAAGAAGAAGAATGGTGAAGCTTCCGAAAGTGATAACTTCAGAGAATTGTACAAGGAAAGATTGTTGGGACCTTCGATGTTAATTAACTCTGCATCGCCAAGCATAGATTTGGTCGGATCATTTGCTAGTAGCAAGATCAATGCTTCAATAAACCAGCAAACGGGACAATTTGACTCTCCTGAAATGATACACGTTAGAGGTAAGCCCTTGGATAGCGAGCATTTGAAGAATTGTACTGATAGTAACTATTTTATGAACCAAGTTCTCAATATTAATGAAGTCTTACCACCATGGATTGAAACTCAGCAGACGATCAACACAAGAACAGAAAGCCTACGGAAAGATCTCGACGAGATCTGGTTTAAGTGGATTATCAACAACTCACCTATTTCATCGGTGGTTCAAGCTAGCACTTCAACGGTAGCATCTATTATAAGTGCATTTGAGGTTCGTGTAAGGATGGCACGATATGACGAATACAATTTACGACCCTCAGATATAGCATACTTGGAAGAAAGGATCAAGCTACTTAACGACAATATCCGTGACTACAACTTACAGTCCCCTTCTTCAAGTTTACATAAGTTCAAATTGGTCCCAGAGAATGAGATCAGGGACTCATATGATAGAGTTATCGAGAAATTCCCCCACACCATCGGCAGTTGGTATGACCAACACAAGGTTAAAAAGAGCCTGAGATCGACTTCAGAGTACAAAACTTCAGGGGGACTATTGAATTTATTCGGAGACGACTCTAAAGGGGGCGTTGCTGGAGCTGGAAGTTCGGCTGGAGCAAGAATAATTGAAGGAGATAACAAATTACATCTTTGGAAAGCACTCAAGGATGTCTTCAAGTAACTCTATAACGTTTAATGATAAATGAAATATACATATGTACATAGTGAAAGGAATCTGGATCGGTTATGTAAAGCTATGCACAACTACGGCAGCAAGTAATACCAAGAAACCCAACTTCCAGAACTTGACCACAGTGAATATAACTCCTCCCTTCTTGGACTCTTGGGCAGAAGCCAAGTTCTCCATAAAAGCTTCACTTGTCTGGTCTCTTGAAAACTTCCTCAATACCCTTTGGTACCCATTCTCTCCCAATGTTGCCTTCAATTCGGGGTTGACCTCGTTGTAGTACTTGATCATTATCTTAGCCCACTTCTCGTAATCTGGTTCCTCTGTGAAACCAGTTGCTCCTTCGCTGTTAGAGAAGTCATAGTTTACAACGGACTCGATTGGCCCACCATTGTTCACAGCCAAAACTGGGGTACGGAGCAACATGCTCTCAACAGGTACGATCCCAAAGTGCTCGAAAGATGGAGTATAGAGCAACATTTCTGCATTCTTGATTAATGAAGTCTTTAAAGACGATCTTATTGAAGGCAAGAAGAGGATATCGGTTGCTGGGGGCATTAAGATCAACTTTCCTCTGATAGTAAAGCTTGTCAATTTCAATGAGTCACAAAGCTTGGACAATTCGTTTAGGTACTCGACGTTCTCAAGCACTCTAATATCGTAACCACCGGCTATGACCAATCGAGGCTTGTTTCCATGGATGAGCTTTTTGGACTTTGCAAATGCTTTGATGGCTAGTTCTATATTCTTCTTCTTCTCGAAACGGTTAATTGATAAAAAGTATCTGTTTCCTTTAAAGAACTTCGCCACTTCTTCATCTGTCGCTTCGTCTTCCGGAACTACGGTATCTACACACGGATAGATAACACCTGGATCGACGGTATTCAAATTCTTGAATGTTCTATGAAATATGCCCTTGGTAAAGTTTGAGTTTACAACTATTCTGTCACTGTAGCCAGTGGTCCATTCTTCTATAGCATCGAATGGTAATCTGTACAACTTCTTGAGTAAACCACCAGGTTTGGCCAATAATTGATCTGGAAAATGACAATAAAACAAGATCTTACAGTCTTCCTTACTGAAAAGACTTAGTAACGGAATGCAAAACGACAATTGGTCGACAACAAAGAAGTCGTACTCGAGAATCTCTCCTGTTAAGATCAATTTCAATGTTAAGTACAACTGACGAAGAATAGCAAACAAGATATGGAACTTTTTCAAAATGTGAGTTGGAAGGAAGTCTCCGTAGACCTTGACGTTCAACAATACGCTGCTGACCTCTTCAAAGCAGTGGGTTTTATCGCAATGGGAGGTGTAGATAACGATTTCGTTGCCTTCTATGTTCTGGAGACCCACAGCAGCATCAACCACCAATCTTTCAGCACCACCGATACCTAAATCAGGGTGAACAAAGGCGATTTTTTTCACCGGGCTTTTCTTCTTAGCGCCTGACATTCTCAATTCGAATAATAGAAGGTATAAAGCGGGAGTATACGGAATAACAGCTAGCTTTGACTCCTAAAAACTATACCTATTACAGTTATACTCTCAACTAAAGAGATAGACATTGCTAAATAAAGTATTGGCTGCGTTTCTTTTTGAAGTATTTCCTCGTGTCCCGCAGGAGCGCGCCAACGAAGGCTTTGGTGTTTGTGTAGTGCGCACCGAATTTGCAGCTTAATGCGAAGCTAGGCAACAATAATAGCGTTAAGGGAAGGAAACCGGGGTTCATATGATGTTCCAAGATATAAAAGAAGTGTAAGTAAGGGACTTCACTAATCCTACAGTGAATACTACGTAGAAACGAGGAACCGCTTCAATCTTCGTCTACTGCCAGTGTTTATTAGTTCTTATGCTGTACACCAATAGTTTGAACTACTACTGTTAGATCTATTATACAATTCAGTCCCGTTTCGCTATGTCTGTTGTTCTAATGCAATTTTGGCTTGTTCCTCTCTTTGTAACTTGTTTTTCAACTTTTCGGCCTTTCTGTCGAATTTGGTATCCTCTGGGTTGAAACCAGCACCATCAGATCCCCATACGGCCCATTCTGGTGTCTCTTTAACATAGTCAAGATCGACAAAGTCTTCGCCGCTCTCGAGTAACTCGAAGAACTTAGGGTAGTCAATATGTGTGTGCCATTTACCATCGATTTTGAACTTGGTGTGGGCCATCAAAATACAACACGAATGAGCATGTTCGGCTGCAATATCGTAGTTAAGTCCTCTCGATTGCAATTCCTTGCACAAGTTGGTTACAAATTCCTTACACTCCTCGTAGAATGGAATGTTTTGCATGGTCAATGGGTTACCGTTTCCTGTAGAAGAACCACAGAAAGTAGCTCCCTTAATTTCAATTTGGGAAGGTTGAGCTCTTTCCACCATGTCAGCATAACTCTCAATATCGGTCATGTTAAAGCCCTTAACTAAGGTTAATCTGAACACAGTACGTTGGTGACTCTGGATGGTTCTCAAGATATCCAAGCAAGCCAAAAGTCTGTCCCAGAAATCACTATTCAATGGACGGTCCACCTTCTTCAAATCTTTCTTTGTTGGGGCATCAATACTGACATACAATTGCGTAACCTTTGATAACTTGGCGAGATTATCTGGATGTTGAGCATTACAAACCAAGAAAGAAGAAATGTGCTTTTCGTGCAACATACCAACAAATTCATTAATGTGAGGGTAGAAGATTGGTTCTCCTACAAGCGAAAGGGCACAATGCCTGACTTGGAATGCCTCTTGGAATCTATCCATTTGTATACCTGGAACACCTCTCATCTGTTTAATCTTCTGGTAATGCCCTTGTAAAGCACCCTCCATGACCTTCTCTGGTGGATCTAATACCCATCTCCAGTTCAGCTTTGCGACTGGATTAGTTCCATGTCTCCAACAGAAGACACACTTGTTAGAACAAGCCAATGAGGGGGTGGTCTCCATACATAAGTGTGACTTGATTCCATAGAATGCAAATTTATAACAAGAACCTCTTCCTCTCAATGCACTTTTGGTCCATCTACAGATCTTCACACCCGAATGAGATCCAACAATGGTGTAACCCTGTTTCGTCAAAGACTTGTATGTTGGAGAGTCTTTTGCTACCATCTCTTTCATGTCTGTAGATGCACTGCCGGTCAAGCCTCTAGTTCCGGACTTTCTGATAACATCACCCATATCCTCCACATCGACAAGAGTGTCTTGATCATCACTGGCCGAGTCGTCCTCTTTGTCACTATCTTCAAAATCGTTATCTTGATCTATGTAGAACGGTTCGTCATCGGCCAAAAGACTGGCAAAGTTCTGAATCCATTCATTCGTTCTTGGTTCACCTTCATACTTCATACAGACTTCTCCTACTGGGAATAATCTTCTTCCACCTAACTTACCCATCCATCTGTCTGCTAACTTAGCTTGGTAGCAGAATTTATCACCACTCCATGATTCTGAATCACCTAAACCCAACACAGCAAAACCTAGCAAAGCTGTCATTGGATACTTGTCGACCCTGAAATCTTGGTATGTATCCTTTAAATGCTCGAGGAAATAATCAATTGGAGAGTCTGTTTCATAAGATGGCAATACTAAAACATAGATATTCTTTGTGTCTCCGTTATCTGGAGTTTTCATAAAGAATTCTTCAAGATCATCGACATCGTCATCAAGACTCATTAACTTAGGTTTACTCTTCAATCCATCTAATGCTTCAAGCTTTTGTTGCAATGCCAGAGCTACTCTTTGCGAGGATCCAGTCAACGAAGTGTAAAAGATGTAAATCTGCGACTCTAATAAGTTAACAGCAGATCTGGTAAGTGAAGGTTCTTCTATGTTCTGAATCGGCTTGGAAGCTTTGAAAACCTTTGGAGTTCTTCTTACGGCTCTGGATCTAAGAACTGGAAGAGGACCTCTAGGGATCTTCGAGGTAGTCACAGGAGTATACGAAGTCGATGTGAAATCCACAGCGTATATAGGAGAAAGCTTCGTTTTCTCTTTATTAACAGTCTTCTCCTCCTTCAAAACATCCTCAACTGCTGCTTTCTGAATGGTGCTCTTCTCAATATTGTATAGCACCGAAACTGTGATTGCAGCAATTACCAATGTCCAACGGCCACCAGAAAGAAGGTAAATTACTCCACAGAGAGCAAAAATACCTGTACCAACACCCATATTTGATATTTCCTGCTATTTCTCTCCAGTGAGTTGTTCCTAGTAACACACCCTTCTACGAGATATACCACCTTATCAAATAGTGGAGTAAACATAGAATACTACATACTGAAAAATTTTGAATGGCTGCTGAGATGATAGGGCCGTCTGCAGGAACAATTGTAAGCAACCTTTTTAATGATTGCAAAATTCGGATAGAGAGGGTGACAGAGGAAGGATGGCAGATGGAAGGAGGAATGTAGTGGTAGGTACTATGCTACGAATGGGAGTTTCCTCAATTGGCCTGATATTGCCGAAGTATGAATGACCTCCAAAGTTTGTCTTATACGTGCTAGTTTGTTCATGAACAAAAATGCCATTTTCATTTTGGTGATATGCGCTTCGTTTATCGATATGCTCAAAACTGAAATAAGAAAGAAAATCGACTAATTGTTGCGGTATGCTGGAATAGCGGCATATCGTATTATGTACCCGAATTTGTAATGCACTGGGGGTAAATTCTTCTTTATTTAAGTTCTACACTTTCTGCTTTTGTAATTTTTATCTTTAATTGCAAAAAAAATAGTTATTTCATAAAATTTAACAGAGTACAGACAAACTTACTAAATGAATCCTGCTTTCAACGATAACACCTTCTACTCGGACCTACTAGTAAATGATGATCCTTACTTGGAAGCGTTGCAAGAACCTTTGCCAAATGACTATGTCGAGTTCATGTCAGTGTTCCCCAATGCGGTAGAGCACTACAAGAAAACATTCGAGCCTACCTTCGACGACTATTACAGCTCATTTGACTATGACGCAGTACAAGATAAGGGAGACCATCAATGCCAGGAGCACTTGTGGGCTGGCGATTCCGGAAGTTCTAGAGACATTTTACCCGTTTATAACAATTACACGTGTATTCAGGAGAATCCTAACGTAAACTTGGATAGCTGTTATAATCTGCTTTCAAGTAGTGAAGAAGATGTTGCACTTAACCAAAAAATACCATCAGAGAACAAAAAACAAACAGGAGACCAAAATAACGTCATTACTTCCAATAGCGAAGTTATATCTGATGATACTTTATATGACTTCGTTGTGCCAGAAATGCTAATGGACAAAACAGAGGAAATACCAAGAAGTCAAGTAGAATACACTCAGGAGAATATCCAAAAAAACCTAGTAGACATCGCGGTTATTGATCACGATAATTATAATAAGTGGGACGATGGTTGCGATATAATGGATCTAGACTTCCAGTTTGCGGATCAAACTCAAAGTGCAAATGATGTTATTGAGATAGGTGTTGAACATGAGACGAATCCTCCAATTGTTGATGCTAAGTTGGCTCGTTCAGACGCATTGGACAAAAATCGGTTCAATGTAAGAGGGAATTCCAAAGTAAAGGTCAGCATTGTGGAAACGACCCATGCTGTATCTTGTCTAGAGTGTTCCATAGACTATCATGGATATACTGGCAATATTACCAATGTAACACGCCTCAGTCCGTGCTTGATTAATCATGTGGACGGAACAAAGGAAAATGACTTTGGAATTCATGCCCATCCAAAGCTTGAGAAGCTCTACACCACCAGTACCGCTAATGCAGACTCTTCGTGTGTCCACCTTCGCGTGAAATATGATCGTGACATATCCGATTTGCATGGAACCATCAGTTTCATCACTTACAAAACAAGTGCTGTGTATTCCATGAATATGCCCTATGAACCGCAGTACTACAGGTTTGAAGTTGACGACAGCCTCCAATCGATTAACGAAAGCAAAAGCGGCTTGTGTCCGTACTGCAAGGAAGTGAAGTTCCTTCCCTTCAAAAATTCAAGTTACTTATCTCATTTGACATTGGAGCACGGAATTTTCTCCAATAACTATCTAACGCCAGAAGGGCTATACTTCGGCAGATACAAGATGGCCAAAAAGGAGAAGGCAGGGATGTTATACCAGCGTAATTCCAAGACCCGTTCTGTTGACGCGATGCTTTGCCCAATTTGCTTTGAGCTTATTGAAGTTGGTTGCTGGAGCTTCAAAGCGAACAAGCTTTTGAGTTATTTCAGACACTTTAAGAGCATGCATGCTGGTATTACCACTGCGATTGGAGGATACAAACAGCTTCCCACCGTGAAACCCAGAGGAAGAACTCTTCATGTGATTGACTAGCGCAAGGACTAGAACTAAGTGCTTATAGCCAGAATTAAGTAGCTTATAGATAGAACAATGAATGAATGATATCTAAACAGACATGTTATGGGCTCATAGTCAACATTGAGAATCCTTCTTGCCTCTAGTTAGTTCGTCGTGTTTCTGTTGACGCCCATTCTATCTTCACGAGATTGATTTGGTTGATTCAACAATTGGGGATGGTTCAACGGAACCGTTGGTTTGAAGGCAGGCACAATGTCACCAGAAGACGTGTTGATTTGCTCTTGTAAGATCTGGTCATGAGAGAAAGACAGCTGTTGTTGTTGCTGC
Source organism: Scheffersomyces insectosa (assembly GCA_030572575.1). Taxonomy (NCBI): domain Eukaryota; kingdom Fungi; phylum Ascomycota; class Pichiomycetes; order Serinales; family Debaryomycetaceae; genus Scheffersomyces; species Scheffersomyces insectosa. Next base: position 9,746 of record JAJMAO010000078.1, read on the forward strand.
TGCTGAGCCTGTTGTGCTTGTTGTCCTTGCTGGAGAGCTAGCGTATCGTCGTACTCCAACACGTCTTCCGGCGTGAGTTTGATAGTCGTAGCAGGTCTTCTTAGCATTTTGATGAGGTACGAATGCAATGGGTATTGTCGAGTCCAACGAGTGATATCAATAAAGAAAGAGACTACCATAAATTAATAAAACGAATAGGACGCGATAGTGATTAATTTATAATGTGCGATTTTGCAAGCATTGCCGTAATAGACAGTACTGGGTGATGAGAGAAGTGAAGAGTGTAGAGTGACAATAGAGGTAACAGAAGTGAGTAGGAGAAGGTGCAGTGATGCGATTGAAGGATTTGAGTGCGAGAGAAGAGAAGAGCAGAAGCGATGGAGGAAATGAACCGAGAGTTACACAGAAGGATGAAAGTTGGTTTATGGTATGAGATTTTGCAGTCTACGATGAAGATCAGTACGATGATGAAGATCAGCACGAAAGAGACTAGAAGAAGAGTAGATAAGATGGAATTTCATGTATCTACTATAGAATTGTGGTTTAGTATACACAGAACGTCTATTAAATGACGTTAAAGTATGATAACGGAAGCGGTAGATGTTCCCAAAAAAAGACATACAATAAAAGATAAAAGACATACAATAAGAGACAGCATAATGATACAAACAAACATTAGAAGAACACAGTGGAATACTTGTAGTTAAGACACAGAGCCTACACCAAGCACAGAACAGAATCCAGTCCGAGTATAACAAGATCTCTCACACTATTAGCGGATTTCACTAATAACAGACTCACACTATTGACAGGCTTACATTATTACCCGACTTATACTATTAACAGACTTACACTTCTAAGACCCTCACTACTAACAGACTCACTCTCACTAACACTCTCACTAACACTCTCACTAACACTCTCTCACTACTAACTATCTCTCTCTACTATCTCTCACTACTTGCCATTGTCGCACTTGTTCCTTCACACTACCTTCCTCCACCACTCATCCACTCCTCCACTCCTTCACATAGTCCCCCTCCTTCGCACACCGAAAAACTCAAACTCTCACGGCCCAACCTCAGCGTCTAACGAATGTGCGATGTTATCATTAGTATGACAGTGCCGCTTTGCTCCACTCCATCAATCAATAGAAAGGCCATTTTGCTCCGACAAACACGCCCAAAACCCCCGGCTCACACATAACTTCTCGGTACCATCGTCAAAACCGCGGTTTCCCGCCTCACATCTTCAGTTGACTGCATGTATTTCAAACCGCTTTCTCTGTCCTCGCTATAGTCTTGTTTATCTACAGCTACCACTAGACGCTCTGTTACACTCCGTGAAAAGCCCATTTGCACCACCGTTGCCCTTTGTCGTCTCCATCGCATCAAACGACCTCCACCACCTCAATCGCCCCGTCTTCCGACAAAAACTAGAGAATGGCCACAACTAGATCGGAACAAGTGATCACATTAGCTGCTGTACGTTCCCTTAGTAATTTCAATAACGACAACTACGATCACAAGAAACCAGTCTGGAAAGAGTTCGGAGTCTACTTGGACAAGAGAATTGATATCCACCCTCGCCCCGACGACGAGGACGACAGCTCCCAGAACGCAATCAAATCGAGATACATCAAAGACTCGCTTCCTGACAAGTCCTATCTCTCTCAGAACATAAACTACAAGCTCTGCAACTCGTGCAACCGTCCTATTGGAGAAGCCAGTCTACAAAGCCATTACTCAAAGTGCGTGGAGATGAAACAAAGGAAACAGGACGAACTTGTCGATGGAAACAGCACGTCTGCCAATAAGCGCAAGAGAGGAAGAGGAAATGCTTTGCTTGACCTAGAACCATCATCGGTAGACTCATCCAGAAACTCAACCCCTGTACCAGGTACACCTACAGCCTCGAATGGCAGCGCAAGACCCAAGAAGAAATACAAGAAGTCTCAGACTCAAAAGGAAAAAGAGGCTGCAAATGCTGCAGCCGCTGCGGCAGCAGCATCAGTGGCTGCACCAGGAGAGAAGAAGGAAGTAGCACCACCATCAGCCGGTTCTGGTGGTAAGAAGAAGAAACAACCTAAACCAAAGACTGTGGCCAAGCCAAAAGGTCCCGTGGATGTGGAAAAACAATGTGGTGTGCCTTTGCCCTCTGGAGGATTTTGCGCTCGTTCATTGACATGTAAGACTCACTCAATGGGTGCAAAAAGAGCAGTTTTGGGTAGAAGTGCACCTTACGATGTGTTATTGCAACAATACCAGAAGAGAAACCAGGCAAAGATCGCCGCTTCCAATGCTTTGGCCGCTCAACGACGCGAGAACGCTGCCTTCCATGGCGGAGACGGCGCCGAAAGCAGCAATGGTGATGCAGCCGGAGCTATTAATAAGATTCTTGATCCTGACGAAGAGACACACTTGGTATTGGAGGGTTTGTCGAAGAATAACCCAATGCCATTGGAGCGTAAGATCATATTGCCTGTGAGACACCGCCATAGGTTCTTAGCGGCAAGGGAATTCTACGCCAATTCCTTGATTATCAATCAGAATAACTCAAATAACACCAACCAGGCCAACTCTACGCAGTCTACCGAGCAGACTTTGGCTAATCAGGCTATATCTGGTTCAATTGGTGGTTTACAAGGTCGTTGCGCTTTGATTAATGTCGACGCTCCCTCCACTAATACAGATTCTCCTACTCAATCCTTCAGCGCAATTCCAGGTGAGATGTACCAAGTCAGAGCACCTCTGAAGGCCATATTGATGACAGCGCAACACAATACACAACAACAACAGGCGTTCCAACAACAATTGATGAAATTCCAGCAACAGCAGCAACAACAAATGATATTGATGAAGCAGAGACAGGCACGAGCTACAGCTCTCCAACAGCAGCAGCAGCAACAACAACAACATCAATCACCAGTACAGCTGTAATCCTTATATACTACAGTTATTACTAAATGTACACGAAGCTAGAAAGAGCTTAATCTTTTATCGAGAACCCTCCCATAAATTAGTTAACTATATTACATTCTATTATATCTATGCTACATGCTGATGGTATTAACCAGCTGCTCCGGAGTGGGCCAAGAGGGCCTGTTTTTCACTATCCAAGGATGACTGAAAACCCCCTGTAAAGTCATCCTAGTACGTGGATTCTTTTGCAATAACTTCATAATGAAGTCCTTGGCGTCAGCATCCACATAGTCGGGAATACGTAAGTCGACCTTAGCAATACGTTTGTAAGTAGCATTTTTATCAATTTCCTCAAATGGTGGTTTCCCAACCAAGAATTCATAGCAAAGAATTCCAAGCGACCATATGTCAACGTTATAATCGTGTTCCTGGGATTCGATCATTTCAGGAGGGAGGTAGTCAAGTGTTCCACATATTGTTAGTCTTTTCTTTTGAGTGGCATTCTGCTTTACAGACCAACCAAAATCACTCAATTTTACGGAATTGTTGAGAGATAGAAGGATATTTTCTGGCTTGATATCTCTGTGAATGATATTCTTAGAATGTAGATAATTTAATGCAAGAGCCACTTGATAAATATAATGCAGAGCGGTTACGTTGTTAAACCGCTTTTGCTCTTTTAGATGCTGATATAATTCACCGTTAATGGAATATTCTAGTATGAGATAGACATTCTTATGATCATGGAAGAAACCATACAAGCGGGAGATTTTGGAATGGATAAGATTGGTCTGAATTTCGATTTCCCGACGGAAATTCTTTTCTAATTTGAGTTCTACCAAGTCCGCTTTGGACATAACCTTTAGCGCCACAATGTAACCCGACTGCTTGTGTTTGGCACAGTAGACCTTTCCTAGTTTTCCCTTACCCAAAATACGGCCCAATTCGAAATCCTGTAACGAAAGATTGGACGTCGGCTTATTCGCTCCTGGCGTGGTAGGGAATGTAGCTGCTTGTAAGCATGGGGTAGATGTAGACCTGGGTATATTGGGTCGAGGCAGCAGCTGAGGTTTGGATGGTATGTTTTGTTGAACATGATGAGGCGGGTACAACGATTTCTGCCTTGGCTTCAACTTTGGTTTTGTTATCTTGGCCAAATTGTTGTCGATTGTGTTGAGGGTGACTTTGGTGAGTGGTTTACGAGAATAGCCACCATGAGGATCAGTAACAATGGAATTCGCATGAGACGCTGATAGCTTATTCGGCGTTGACGCCGATGTATTCATTGATGTGGAAGCTGCTGATACTGCAACCGATGCTGGAGTTGACGATCCGGTAAATTTGGCACTCAAGTCATGTTTGTTAAAGAGAGATGAAGACTTCGAGAGCGATGCTGAGAGCGAATCAAGGCGTGATTCTATTCTCTTTAGCTGATGCGAAGATGATGAAAATGACGACGAAGAGGAAGACGAAGACGTCGACAAGGATATGTTCGCCGCAGACACCGATGACAATGACGTTGATCCCGCCATGATTAACCCGGCCTGATTTATAAGAAAGAACCTATCTCCTTGTCTTCCTTTTGGTTGTAAAGACTTCCACTAACATTAAATGACAGTGTATGTTTTTGTTTATGTTTCGGGCACGGCACGACGCGAGATTCTACAGTGAAGAAGACAATGAGGTTAGAGAGAGGGAGCTTGATGGGTCCTTTCGTGTGTTCATATAACAGATTGAGGAGCTTTCGTTTATAGGGATATTTTCAGCAGGATCGATAACTGGGTCAGCTTGTCGGATGATAAAATTGGTGATAGATAGAGTTTCCCTGGCAAAACCAACAGGCTTTCATATACATCCCATCGCTGCTTAAACTACTCGAAACGGTTGTGTTATGCGGTCGTGTACCGTTGCCAGAAATATAAGGCTCTAAGTGTGCTCTGACACTTTGCAATGACGGTTATAGATTGAAGTCAGTTGGTCGTACGATGCTGAACTGTAGATATATTAATACATACTCGTGCCTCTATTGGAGACTTGCTGTCGACCCATAAATCCATTGCTATCAATTTTGGCATCGTCGGTTGGTTAGTTACCAGATTACAGCCATACCTCAATACTTTAAATTGATACACTAGTAACGTGACTTTGGATATAATCTATGTATTCCCATAGTTACCAAATCTGGTCTATATATTCCCAGTTGAGTTCTCTGGCATCTCTTGCAAGTGCCCCGAATCCTGTTAAATCTATGTATTGCCCATAAAGGGTTCTCCTACACACAAAATCACTATTTACGGCTTTCCCCATTGGAATACCTTCTTTAAAAGCCGTACCTCAATTAAAGACAGCTTCGAGTTGTCCCAATTATGCCACTAAAACGCCCCCAAACCTACATGCGAGAGTGAACCATCGATCTAGACCCCATTTCCAGGGCGCCTCTAATGTTTCTATAGCTTGTGGCAGGTCAGTAGCCTTTCTATTGTGCACCCGGCATATTGAACTAAAACCTACAGCTTCCAGGACCTTCGACGGCGATGCGTGTCCATGTTCCCGTGACGACTAGCCACGACATCGCATAAATATCCAGCTTTGCTTCAAATATGCCGTTTGCCAGATTGAGGATCTGCACGAATGGGACCAATTTCAGGCTGGTGCAGTACAGCGGCCATTCCCTGAGTTCAAGTGCACGACGATCCTTTGTCTTTCTCACTTGACGGATGACACGGCTGAAAAATACTCACAGTAAGGTGAGGTACTGGCACTAAAGTAGTCATCATCTCCCGAAATAGTAACAACGCCAGTGCTGTCTCTCAGTTCAGATAACACCATGCAATGGGATGGAGCTACAATAGCTGCAGACTCCGGAGGGAGATGACCAATACAGTTCCACATCAGGCCAGGTTGCGAAGTACAGGACCAGAGCACCACCTTAATGCGTTCAATGTTCCTTGGTGGTGCCTGCGCTCCCTGAAGACACCTTCGTAGGTGTAAAGAGGAGAACAGTAACGAATGATCACTTGAATATAACGCGGACCAAAACGCTCAACGTCCCAATTAGATGACAGCACTATCGGAAGGACGGATTTACGGGTTCTCCTAGACAACCAATTACAAACAAATCACTGGGTACCTCTCCTCAAGCTCTGCATCTGCGATTGTGGTTGTCTAGACGAGATATCGGTGACAAATATCGGTTTCGGTTCAGCCACCACATTGCAAACATCCGGTTCCCAGATTAAGTATAGGTAATTTCTCCCGTTTCAGCTCATATCCACAATTCCTGAAAGTAAAACAGGTACCTTCGCGATGGGATTCGGTACCTCCTGGGGTTCCTCTTTTGCAATTGACGACAAGTTCAATAGTACTAGCCGGAACACGGTAGGATCTCCCGGTTCATTCCCTCAGATTTTTGCATGTAATTATGGATAATGTATATAAAAATAATTGATAAAAATAGCAGACGAGAAGACTATAGGCACAAGACGTCCTTAATGGATGAGAGGAAGAACCAGCCCAGCTGGTAGCTTCGAGGCTCCCAGGTCGTATCAATGGCCCTGGTAAAGAGAAGTATATCCAATGACCTTATACCCAAAGAGCGTACCCCAACGTTAAAACTGAAAAGCGACAAAATCCGTATTATGGTAAAATCACGCTAATCATCGCATCTCTTCACATCGCTTCTATCTGCTGAGTAAACCCTTTCGTGTATTTGTGTAGCCATTGCCATAACCGCCAAACAGTTTCAAACACGTCTATCTTGTTTGGAAATAGTCAGACGAAACACCCCTCCCACTACCGTCTCCATGAAAACCCCGATGTCAACTACTGCTCTCTACCATGGGCTACACCGTATCAGCTCGGGGTGAGCCTGAAACCTTAACATTACCCTCAATTCGGATAAATTGTTACTCATGCTTGGATTTTTTTATCATTCACTTTTTTACAATGCTTACCATTTTGGTTTTATTTTTTTGCATTTCCATTGCTTTGCTTTGTTATTATTGGAATTTTAATTTTACTGTATTCGTGATTCATCCTTGTTTTAGGTTTCGATTATGTTCTGCTGTAGAGAGGTTCCTCTGTCACAAGTGTTTGTATATCTTGCCACATTTTACTATAAAATGGGCTGCGCCTGCTGCAGAGGATTTAATTCCGGCGTGTTATTTTCTACATAGTCAATTGCCCGTGTCCTACCGTCAGTTGATATTTCTTTATATATATATATATATAGTCACCCCCGCCATATATAAACTTTTGTTGTCGCACATTTTACGCATAGTGATTTTTTGCACACATTCTTTCCATCACCAATAACTACACACCACACACCACAATGGGTATCAAAGACAAAGTAAAGAGAGCTTCCAAGATCTTCTTGACCGACTCCAAGGAGGACTTGCCAAAGGCCGGAGAGGTCGCCAAGAAGGACGAAGCTAAGAAGGAAGTGGATGCTGCCAAAGACGCTGCTGAGGACGTACCTGCAGAAGTTGAGGGTGAGGCTGAAACCGCTGAGAAGACCGTAGAGGAGCCACTTGCTGCTGCCGACAAGACCGTTGAGGCCGATGCTGAAGCTCTCCCAACTGCCGAGACCGAAGCCCTCCCTTCTGTTGAGCCAGAAGCCGTTTCCGAGATTGCTCCAGAAGCTGAAACCGAAGTCACTGACGCTGAAAACGCCGTTAAGGATGAAGTTGCTCCAGTTGAAGCTGAGGCCAAGGACGCCGAAGCCGATGTCAAGGACGCTGTTGAAGAGCCAGTCAAGCAGGAAGACACGGCCACCAAGGCCAAGGCTGAAGTCAAGAAAGCCTCCGCCAAGGTCGAGAAGGCTGCTAAGAAGAACGACATCTTCAAGAGAATCTTGGATAAGTTCAGAAAGCCAACCACCGCTTCCAAGAACTAGACAGTTTGCACCTCATTGCCAATTGAATAGCTGTAAAGCCTAGACTTTGTGCTTCAACGCTTGTGCATGCCAGGCTATTTATTTTTCTATGTGTTCACGCATAGCTCGTGTACATTTTTATGCTACTGATTGCTTAACTAATATACTAATAACTAATAAATTTCTATATAACAATATTACTAAGATTCGATATTTGAACTCCTGAATGGTACAAGCCTGTAACACAGTAGTAAGCACATTGTGCCAAAGACTAGCTCTTAACAACAACAAATCTTATAACTACATCCGTCAACAACCCACTCGCCAATTACTTCCAATCAGCTAATAACAACATAACAAAACACATGAAAATGTGCTTACGTATGCAGCTGCAGACGATACACTCCCAGTGGGCTATTTGCTGTGTATTTTGGCCCTTGTGACGATCTTTGGCTACAATCACACTCCTCCAAAACGCACGGATTTGGTGTCATCATCGCCTTGTTTTGGATGTGCGACGGCACACGTGATGTAGATATCTCTGGAGACCGCCTTGCAAAGCCGGTTTATTGTCCCTGCCTTCGCGTTGTCGCCAAGGAGACGACCTCTGGATATGTATTGTTCTGCCATGTCAACAACCAGAATGGTAGCAGCGTCAAAGGATAGGTCATACCTCATCCCCATCCCATCGCCGGTTCCATTAGCCGATCACGTGACCGACTCCTTGTTTTAGAGTTTGCTGTGGCAGCGGGATAATAATGGTGCTTCCAAGAGTGCTGTTGATCTAATAATAATCCCTGATACTAACACACAATGACAACAGCAATTAATAACTAAGCAAAATTTCAAGTCACTCTGTCAAGCAATGATATGGCACGTGACCTCCCCATCCCGGCACAAGATAGGAAATTCCACAGTGTGATCTTGTGGTATTCACCCTAACCTGAAAAAGAAATGTTTTGGTTGCACCGGGAAAGGATAAATATTGCATGTTGCTTCCCTCATCTGTCCAATCGCTCCCTAAACTATCTTATTTCTCGCATTTTGGTGACACTGCTGGCATCATCAGATCTTTTTTGCTGAGGAAATAAATCCGATAGGTGAATTTTCTAGCGAGACCGTCTCACTGGTGATGAAATGATCAGAATGGCCACCACATTGCAAGTTATTTCGCCCACTTCTTCCTGGAAACCCTGTTTTGGCGCTGATTTCGCTTCCACACCGCTCTGCGACCATATTGAACCCTTTAAACCACCAAACCCATGAACAGAACACCACAATGACCCATCTTTCGCCCCCATTACTCACCCTCTTTCTATCTCCATCTTGCTCCATTTCGCTTATCGTCCTCCCTGTTCTCTCGCTGCGCAGCCTCAATTTTTGCATACTAATCGCACTAGTTCGCTGCGTATCCCTTGACTCCCTCGTACCCACCCACAGTTAATTCGCACTGACCTTTGTTTTCATCTCACTCTCCTCTCGTTTCTCCCACTAAATCGCACTAATCTCAAGTTCTCTCGCACCGTCACTCTCCCTTCTCTCGCTATTCCCCGTTCCTCACTCACTGCCACTGCCACCAGAAAAACTCCCGCCAACCGCCGTAGGAAAAAATTGAAGTTAAGCGCCCATCGTTTTACAGCCAGTTGTATGTACTTCTTCTTACCAACAACATACTCTCCACGCTTGATCCCGCCGACAGACGCCAGAAATCGCTTCCAGTCTTCGCAGCATCCGTCCGCATACAACATCACTCCCAGGATCACCCCTTTTGCCCTTTCTGCTAGCGTTTCTCGTCAGCCGCCTAGCACTCAATAAAGGTCGTCGTTTCAGACAACCTCTTCGCAATCCACAGCATTGAACTCCTCTACCATGGACTTGAGAGTCGGTAAGAAGTACCGCATCGGCCGTAAGATCGGTTCCGGTTCCTTTGGTGACATCTACTTGGGCACCAACATCATCTCGGGCGAAGAGGTTGCCATCAAGTTAGAGAACACCAAGGCCAAACATCCCCAGTTGGAGTATGAAGCCAAGGTATACAAAGCGCTCAGTGGCGGTGTTGGTATTCCGTTCGTCAGATGGTACGGAACCGAGTGCGATTACAACGCTATGGTTATCGACTTGTTAGGTCCTTCATTGGAAGACTTGTTCAACTACTGTAACCGTAAGTTCACCTACAAGACTGTCTTATTATTGGCAGATCAGTTGATCTGCCGTATCGAGTACATACATGCCCGCTGTTTCATCCACAGAGATATCAAGCCAGATAATTTCCTTATGGGTATCGGCAGAAGAGGATCTCAGGTAAACGTCATTGATTTCGGTTTGGCTAAGAAGTATCGTGACCCAAGAACTCACTTGCACATTCCTTATCGTGAGAACAAGAACTTAACCGGTACAGCCAGATATGCCTCTGTGAATACCCATTTGGGTATCGAGCAATCCAGAAGAGATGACTTGGAGTCTTTGGGGTATGTTTTGATATACTTCTGCCGCGGCTCTTTGCCATGGCAGGGATTAAAAGCTGCCACCAAGAGACAGAAATACGACCGTATCATGGAGAAGAAGATGACCACACCGAATAACATCTTGACAAAGGGCTTACCTTCTGAGTTCTTGGATTACATGAACTACATTAAGACCCTTCGTTTCGATGACAAGCCAGACTACCCTTACTTGCGTAAGTTGTTCCGTGATTTGTTCAAGAGAGAGAACTATCGCTACGACTACGTGTTTGACTGGACCTTGTACAAGTTTCAACAAGAGAAGCAGAGAACGCAAGGAAAGGCTGGTGAAGGCGAAGATGCACAGCAACCTGCCCAGTTACCACAGACACAGAGTCAGCCACAAATAGCACCACCACCACAACAAGCTACCCCACAACAGCAGCAGGAACTCACCCCTCAACAACGCATAGGATTACAACAGAAGAGAGCATTAGCATTACAACAGCAGCAAATTCAGCAAGTTCCACAGGACGCACTCAATCAAAGCGCAAACTACCAGAACTATGGCCGTACCAACGGTTCTCCTTACGACCAGGATAAACCTAAGGTCGTTGCACCAGAGCAGCAGACAGGAAATCCAGCATGGCTCTGAATCTCATAGATCTATAAACTTCTCCCTATTCTTGTTTTCCGGTTTTCTTGTCAGGGTCTAATCTTTAATCTTTTCTCTAATCGTACCTACGGATTCCTTATTGGTAGAGGAAAAGGTATACATTCCATAATTGGTTAGTAAGCTTATGGAAACATATATTACCGTGGAAAGATTCTTTTATGCATAATTATCTATGTTCACGCCTATCACAACTACAATTCTTGAAGGAGCCTAATTGTAATGTACAGAATATGCCATCAGATAACAGCAATTGGAGGTCTCCAGATGCTGCCGATTTCACGCCTCGATGAAAGTTCAGCTGAAAGTCTGGAGCATGATATTGTATAGGTTAATATATTTTAATCAAGTCCCATTTCATCCCTATAATTTAATTCGTATGACAAGGTTAACGAGTTAGCTCTAACCCACATTGTAGTTACAGGAAGTTCTTTCACTTGTTTGTTCTATTGTTATTGTACAGTATATACTAGTTATATCTAATCGGCGTTATCTGTTGCCTTAGCAGCGACTGATGGAGTCTCTTCCTTGACTGGTTCGGAACTCACGACTGAAGAAGCTCCCAAGAAGTCAAAGATATGTGTACCATCTGGTCTAGCATCTTCATCATTCTTAGCCAATCTGAAGGTATCAATGAAACCAAAGAACCCATAGAAAACGTTTTCCTTGCTCTCCTCAGCGTAGATTTTATCGTAAATGTATTTCATCTTGAATTTGTCCATTTCAGACTCGTACTTGTCGAAGTCAATTGGATCATACTCTAACTTTTGCAATGTTTGGTTGTATGCCTCGTAGACTGGGTTTTCCAACAATAAACCCAAAGCTGGTGCCTTAGGGATGTTGATCTTGGTTGAGGTAAAACAGTCACTAATACGAGTTAATGGACATCCGGTACGAACAACAAGGACAGCCATGGCGATCATCTTTCTGATCTGGTGAAGCATGAACGATTGTCCGTGTATCTTAATAGAGACCCACTCCGTTCCTTCAATGACGAATGGGTCAGAAACACTGGTAGACTTCATGAATCTGTTAGAAGAAGGATCTTTGAATGCCTTTCCAATGGTGAAGTTGTGGAAATTGTGAGTACCCTCGTATTGCTTCATAGCCTCACGGAACAGATTGAGTCTTTCAGTGCTGACATTGTAGGCACGTCTACGTTTGTTCTCGATGTTCTTAATGGCTCTTTGGATTTTGCCAAACTCAGTAATATGTCCTTCTTCATCATAAGTCTTGTTAGCAGCAGAATCGTCTTGCAAACGAGATTGGATTTCATCGAGCTTCTCTTCAGTAAACTCGCCTTCTTCTAAAATAGCCTTTCTAGTCTCAATCCACCAGTTGTCACCCTCATCATCGTCTCTGAGTACACCTGGCTCTTCGGTACGCTTCTTCAAGATCAAATCACTTAAGACGGTTTTTGGCTTTGGTGGAAGGAATGAGTAAGTAGGTAACAAGTATTCGTACACTCTGGAGGAGCACATCTTACGACAGTCAAAGGATTTGGTAACTCTTTGAATACCCCAAACTCTGATTTGATCAGGCAATTTGGAATTGATCTTCTCCATAATATCAGAGTCTTCAATGATCAACTTAAGCGAGATGACGTTACCAGCAGCGTGGACACCCTTGTCGGTTCTAGCGGCTCTCATGAAGCCAGACTTCTTGATGTCTCCAGCGTTTTCTGGGGACACAGCTCCAGCATCAGCAAAGGCAGTGTACAAATCACGTTCTATAGTTGGAATTTTTGGATCGTTTTGCAATTGCATACCGTTATAACCGGTACCACAGTATCCAATCATTACAGCAACCTTACGCTTGGGTCTTCTATCAGACTTTGGTAGTGGGTTTCCATTTTCATCTAATGGTGGGGTGTAAGTGTCACTAGAAACAGATGTTAGTCAAAACTGAAATTTCACGATTGGTGCAAAAAACATACCTACTTCTCCTCATAGACCTTCTTGCGACGTCTTTCCGCAGCGTCGTCCCTTTTGGATCTCTTGTTGTCGTCATCACGCCAGTCGGCCTTGCGAGCACGAGTCCACTTGCTTTTTTGATCTCGTTTGTAAACCGAGTCATCCACCTGATCATCGTAGGCTAAGGCAGGCTCAGTCGAGTCAGAAGCAACAAGTTCAGGCTGAGGGTGATTTTCTTCCACGGGCACAGCGGCACTGGTCAATTCGTTTTCGTTTTTGGATGGTTCCGACATTGGCGTCTACAAGCACTCTGTTGCAAAAAGAAAAATCCCGGCTCGAGTCCTATTCCCTGTGTTGGTAATTGGTTCTCGTACCACCGTTTCTCCAGCCGTTCTCACTTCTCACTAAATTTTTCAGGCACTTCTGGATTTGGCCGGTTGCAACGCATCGCTCATCTCGTCATGTGAGCTGTAGTCATGTGATGGTGCATCTCATGAAAAAAAGATAATTTTCAGTCGCTGCTTTGTTAGTGATGAAGGTAGTGAAATACTTCAGTGGATAGAAGAACACCGTGGTTTGGGGTAGATTGTTGTAAGAAAGCATAGACAGAAAACGCAAACATGAGATCGTTGACAGAGGAAGAAACCAAAATCGTGTTCGAAAAATTGGCGAACTACATCGGAAGAAATATCTCGTTCCTCATAGATAACCCTACCAATCCTCATGTGTTCCGTCTCCAGAAAGACAGAGTCTACTACGTCTCGGAGCAAATAGCCAAGTTCGCCACCTCGGTATCCAGACAGCAGTTGATGTCGCTCGGAACTTGCTTCGGTAAGTTCACCAAGACTGGAAAATTCAGATTGCACATCACAGCATTGCCATATCTTGCCCAATACGCCAAATTCAAGGTCTGGATCAAGCAAAACGGTGAGATGCCATTCTTGTACGGTAACCATGTGTTAAAAGCCCACGTCGGTAGAATGTCCGATGATATCCCAGAGCACGCCGGTGTGATAGTGTACTCCATGAGCGAGATCCCATTAGGATTTGGTGTCAGTGCCAAGTCCACCAACGAGGCTAGAAACTTACAGCCTACTCAAATCGTAGCATTCAGACAGGGTGATATTGGAGAGTACTTGAGAGACGAAGACACTTTGTTCACCTAAGCAACCTTCCTATTGCTTGCATGAACTTTACTTCTTCTTAATCAGATTGTCAAAATCTTTTGCATTTAAGTATATACTTGTATTTTTAGACCTTACTTTACGAATATAGATTCGGAAGTCGAACTGATCCAGAGAAGATATTGTAGATTACTATGTATATAGCAACCAGGCTCTATTTATCTCTGTATTCCATGTGTTTAAGTTATTATATGTGCTTGTATATTATATACATGTGAGCTATTTACATTATAAGGTCCCGTTGTCCATTTACTCAGAAAGAGATGGCACTGGCTTTCAACAAGTAGTGTGGGTTACCAGTAGATACAGTGTACAAGTTGTTAACCATTCTGTTGAACTGCAATTCAGGATCGAAATGGTCATCTTTATGCTTAGGCTTTTCTTCGCTAGAATCCTCAATGGTCTTGGCAGATTCCTTGGTGTAATAGTCCTTGACGAACAAAACACCAGACTCTCTCCAGAATTCCATCAACTCTCTAGTCTCATCCTTGTTTAAGTTCTCGACCACAAGTGGTTTGATTCCACCATTGGCCAACAAAGCGTTAGCAATATTGAGATCGAAGAACTTCTTGTTCAAGTATGGGTCGTGCTCCTCAAGACCCAATGAAATAGACAATGTCTTCTGGTGATGACCAAGAACACCAGTCTTCGATAAAAGAACACCACCCTTAGCAAAGTTTGTTTCTCCACCAGCGACCTTCAAGATAAAATCTCCGATTTCCAACTCAGACAAATGAACTGGAGTGAAGTCCGCGTGACGGTATTTGGTAACTGGGAAGTCTACAATTGTGTTGATGTTGTCGACGGAGAATATCACTGGGACATCCTGTGAGTGATGCAATAATTCGTTTACAAAGAAGGAGAATGCAGTGGTTGGTTGTTGCTTGCCGAAATCAATGTTAAGAGACAAGAAGTCGTACAAGGTGTTTTCACCCTTCTTTAAGTGGTGGTCCACTCTCTTGTTTTGGAAAGAAACATCTTGGCTTAACGTCAATTTCTTCAATATGTTTTCGTTTGCTTCACGAACCTTGTAGATCCATCTCTTGGTAAACATTGGCTGTTGAAACTTCTTGGTTCTAGCATTATATATGTAACTGCTGCTTCCGTTTGTCAAAGTTTCGGCCAAATCGATATGCAATAGAATAGCGTCTTGGTTGTATTTGTTCAATGCAAGAGCCTTGGCCTGTGTCACCAAGGTGGATTTACCAGAACCCCTTTCTCCTACAAGGCATACTCTGTTGTCCTTACTTGGGCCATCCAACTTCGAGATGAACTGCTCATTTATGTTTACAGTGTTATGGGAAACCAAAGAAACTGGCTTTTGGAACAATTCATGATGCTGGAACTTCTTGAATGAGCCTAACGAGTTCAATTTTTCACTCGTTTTCTCGTCGTACTTGACAACCTTTGCTGGTTCGCCTAACGATTCCACGGTCAAGTTCTCGATCTCAAATGAGTTAAGGTCTGAAGCCAACTTGTCGAAGTTCATACCACGAACAGCGTCGTGAAACTCCAAATGGGTCATACCACTCTTCTTCACCTTGGTTTGAGGCTGCTGAAACTTCTTAGGATCAAAAGTGACCTTTTTCTTCACCGGTTTGGCGCCAGCATTGCTCTTAGCTTTGGCCTGTAGTATGGTTGTAGACGACAAGCATCTAGCAGAAGAGACGTTGACAGGCGCCTTCTTTACCAAATTTGAAGCCAATCTCAACATCGCAGTGGGTACCTAGTATTCCCTAAAACAACGCTGACTTGCTGCTGACTCAAAATACACTATTGTATAACAATAATACTCCACTTCTGGTTGGCTCAACTGATCTTTAACCAACCACTGAATAACTCTCTCACTATGACGCTATTTGAACCGTGCACTACCATAGTTAACGAAGGAAGGAAATCAAAATTTTTCAGTTGAACCACCAAGACAATTATGGTAACGGCACGACTCGAAGTTTAATGAGTGTTGTATGGTAGCGCTACTAGGACGCCTGTTCTATGAATAACCAGCTAGTACGAAAGGTGGCAGGTACGTTTAGCCAACTGGTTTAGGTGCAGAGGAAGTAACAGGATGAACAGTGGAATTGCAGAAGGACGGTATAAAATCAAAATGCAGCAAGCGTAAATGGAAATTTGTAAAATTTTGGGCAAAAGAGGTAAAATAATTCATCGACTCTGTTTTGCAAGACAGAGAAGACCCGGATGAACACTGAAAAGTAAAACAACGAATGATACCGGTAAAAGAGTAAAAGAGTAGAACAGAGCAATTTATAGACCACAAAGACCACAAGCGTATGAAACATAGCATAATAGCTAATTACCATTTGAAGCAATGGACGATCAAGAAACCCCAGTAGCTGCAAAATATGATACTACCAAATGACGACACCACACACACCAAAAATGTCTTTGTGAGCCACTAAGAAAAAAATGCGTTAAGAAACTTCATACACAAATTTTGTGGTCCTAATAAATTTTTCACTTCTCATTTTTTTGTTAGCATTTTCTTTGGTCTTCTCTTTTTGTCTTTTCTTATTTTCTCTTCCTTGTCTTTCTTCCCTTGACAGAGCTTTCTTCCAATCGAAGGTGTCTTGCACACCAGAAAGTGAGGTAAAATCGGTACTAGCATAAGCAAGTACAGCTCATAAGGTACGGGGAAAGAGGTAGAAATGAACTCTATAATAGCGAGAACGTTCGGTTCTAGTGTTCCCTATGTTGGTCGCTCTTTGATTTCGCTCGGTAGCCCAATTCAAGGTTCTTGTTCTTTCGGGGTACGGAATTACGCCGCCACTCCAAGATCTGCCAGAAAACGTACTTCTCCGTCGAAGTATGGTTCATCGGGTTCTAGGTTTCCTAAGAAGCAGAAGTTCACGAAAGATACCCTTGAAAGACTACCAGCCACTACGAGCAAAAACAATGAAAAACCAGGAAAACAAGTTTTCCAATCAGGAAAGTTTTCCCAATTGCATCTGCCTTCGAAAACAGTATACGACAAGTCATCTACAGGCATTGACTCGATAACCACTTTCGATCAGTTGAGAATCTTCCCAACGGTAAGATCTGCTATGGTAGAAGAGATCAAGTCCACATACAACTTGAAGGGACCCAAGTACAATACCAAAGAAGAATTGGTACTTAAGCCTTCGCCTATTCAAGTCGCCGCTATCAGGAAAATCAACCAGCCCCGTTTGAAGAATGTTAACAAGAAGGCAGCATTAGAACAAACTTCTACATCGGCTGCCGATCAAATTAACGAAGAGTTTAAGAAGCTCAATGCATTGCAAAGACTTAAAGTTTTCACCCTTGCTGCCGAAACTGGTTCCGGTAAGACTTGGGCTTATTTGGCAAGCATGCTCAGTAAGTTGAAAGAAGACGATTTCGCTTTGTACCAACAATCACCAGAGAGATACCATGCTGCTAGGTCCGCACAGGCCGTCAGATCTATCATCTTGCTTCCCACTCATGATTTGGTGGAGCAAGTCTACAATACTTTGGAACGGGCCAACAATGTTCAATTTGACGTCGGCAAAATTGGTGCTCATTCAAATTTCAAAGAATTTTTGGACTTGCCTGATCAAGGGTCCTCTTTAAACCTCAACATCTTGAAGTGGGGTTCTGGTGATCCTCACACCAAGTTGTTTGAGAAATGTCTAAAGGGAAGAGTCGATGTTCTTGTTACCACACCAGGTAAAATATCGTCTCTTTCCAAGCTTCAAAACATCAACCGTCCCTACAGGTTCTTTAATGCCGTTGATTACTGTGTTTTGGACGAAGCTGATACTTTGATGGATCAGTCATGGATTGAAACTACAATGCCAATTGTTACCAGATTGTCCAAGCTCAAGGATCTTATTATTTGCTCAGCAACGATCCCCAAGAGCTTCCAAGCAACTCTCAACAAGCTCTTTCCAGCAGATGATTCTATCATCAATATTGTTACCCCTTCTTTGCACAAGCTTCCAAAGCAAGTCAAGATCAGTGTCATCGACGCCGAACTCTCTCCTTACAATGGATCCAAAACAAGGGCACTTGCTCAAGCTTTGTATGCTATTGTAAGAGACGGTACTGAGGCTGACCATGTCAAGCGTGTGGTAATCTTTGTCAACAAAAAGGAAAGCGTGTCAGCCTTGGTTGAAACATTGGTGAAGAAATACGGACATCGTGAACAGGATGTAATTGGGATTACTGGAGAAGATAAACCGTCTGAAAGAACAGAAAAGCTCAGCCCTTTCATGAAGCCAGCTGTCCTAGTTGAGGATGATCTTGACAATAGTAAAATCAAGATTTTAGTAACTTCCGATTTGCTTGCCAGAGGTATGAACTTCGTTGCAATCAAGAATGTCATTATTATGGATATCCCACGTAGTTCAGTGGACTTGGTGCATAGAATCGGAAGAACTGGCAGAATGAATCAGTCTGGTAGAGTGATTCTTATTGTGGACAAGAGGAAGAATAAAGCATGGCTCCTGGGTTTACCCAACGCCGTAAAACGAGGCATTACTATGGGTTGAATGCCTTTTTATTAACGAACTTTAATTTACTTGTATTATAGAGATTTTCATCGATTTTATTGATTTTTTAAAAGGTATGTGATATTTTTATCGAGGAGCGAGAAAAATGGTCAATTCAAATGATGATACAAAAAGATTTTAGACGTTAGACTTCCGAAATACTATTGAGGAGACGTCTTAGATAGCTGATTCGAATTAACCACCACTTGTTCAGATGAACCAACTTCATGGAGTTAATACTAACCACATTTCTAGGGATTTGTATTTATTGGATTACATCATGTATATATATTAGGTGAGCTTGTGGATAGACTGTCGCTTCAACAGGAAGCGACAAATACAGGTATATTCCCTATGGGAGTATTAAGCATATTCAATTGTTCAATTGTAGGTATTGTAGAGAGTATCGAAATTTTCTTGTTTTTTTTGCAGCTAACGGACGAGTTTTCAGGCATAGATAAATATAGTATTGCTAGAGATTTCGGGAATTTTTGCAGATGGGAATAGACGATACCCTCTATGTATATAGATACAAAAACGGGAAACACTGTAATGATAGCGATAAACATCACCTTTTGGCCCTATCGGTGGACCATTCACCTGCCCCAAAACGTCGCTAAATTGTCCCGTGCGAGACCCCAATTCTCACCGGACATCGCTACTGCGACCAGGAATACGCTCGTAGCTCCGGTCAAGAACAGAGCAACCAACTACTGATTCTGCACTATAACAAACCTACAACACAATCTACAACTTTGCATCCAGATAACACCCCTACAACGAGCCGCCAACTCAACTCGCTCTCCAAAACGCCTCTTCCACTGCCAGCTATTTATCTCGACGGAATACCTCTTTGCACCTCTCCATCTCAACGGCCATATCCGTCGCTAATTCCAGCGGATAATCGCACCGATATTTCACACCTGTCTCGCTCCCATTTGTAATCACCTGCCCGTACTACGAGACTCTCGCCGACGAATTCTGGTGGGGTGGGGATAAGCGCGCTGTGGTGGAGATTGGCGATTACATATTTATAGCCTAGAGACTGCTAGGAATTGTTCAGTGGAGGATATTGTCTATTCTGTAGGACTTGCTGTCTGTCTATGTATAGTGGTCGAACGAGCGTACTGTCTATACTTTCAACCCCGAGTCAAGCGTTCAGAACGGTAATTGGTCTTAGATCGCCGTCTCTATCTATCTACCCACCGCATAGAATACAGTGTACTCTATCTATTCGTCGCAACCAACTGTCCTTAGCCGATAAGTACTACAAGGGCAAAATGTCACACAGCGTCCACACGTCCATAACGGACCAGCAGAACGATATCTATTTCGGAAGCGAGGTCGTCAACAGAGTGTCGTTCTTGAGAGAAGACTCTGATTTCATCGCTAACAGCGTTTCTCATCCTTCTACGAGATTCATCTTCTTCGATCAATCCAAACCATTGGTGAGCAAAAACTTGGAAAACAAGTTGATAGTCTTGACCAATGGAGACAACCAATTGAAGGATGAAGCGGGCGACCAATTCAAGGTCATCAAGAAGGGGTTATCGTCTCTTCCCGAGTGGAAGAAGGCGCTTAAGTTCTGGAAAGAAGCTAACAAATCCCATGACGGAACCTTGAGAGATGTAGGTAATCCAACCTTCCTTTTCCTTGGAATTGAGGATGCCAGTGTTGGCTTGGACTTGAAGAGATTGAAGATAGAAGACGACGATGCTTCAACCGGCGACGATGAAAAATACTTGGACCATCAAGGAAGATATCAGGGTATCCCATACTATGCTGTGGATTTGTCTAGATCCAAGGAACTCAGCGAAGTGATAATTAAGTTCTACAATGACGGATTGAATAAATTGGAGGGAAATGATCCAGAAAAATCCGCCGAAGATAACGGTGTCTTCTATACTCACTCCAGAAAGCACTACCTCAGTTTCACACACCAAGAAGCAGCATTGTTCTCGCATGGAAGCATGTACTTAGACTGGTTGTCCAGAAATAGATTCTGCGCTAGTTGTGGATCTAAAGTTATTCCAATTCATGCTGGTGGTAAGTTGTACTGTACCAATGTGGCCAAACGTGAAAATGGCAAGTATGAATGCCCCGTGAAGAATGCCAGTGTCTCGAACGTGTCGTTCCCAAGAACTGACGCCGTGATTATAACAGCTATTACTGACGAAGACAGAACGAAGGTTTTGTTGTCGTTAGGAAAGAGACATGCTGCTACCAGAATGTACGCCTGTACTGCTGGATTCATGGAGCCATCGGAAACGGTAGAGGTTGCCACGAAGCGTGAAATCTGGGAGGAAACCGGAGTTGTGTGCTCCAGGATCAACCTTGTCATGACACAGCCATGGCCCTTCCCAGGCAACTTGATGATTGGATGTTTGGGTGTTGTAGAATTCAATGGAGTCAATGAGAACATTCACTTGGGTCACGACAAAGAATTAGAGGACGCCAGGTGGTTTGATATTGACTTTGTAAGACAATTAGTCTATCCAGATGAAGTTGAAGATATCAATAACTTCAACCCAGAGAACATTTTGATTCCAATGCCGGAATCCGTGGCTTTCCTGTTGATCAAGTTAGTTGTGGATCAAGCACACGAGCATAAGAAGCTGAAAAGCGGAAAGTTGTAAGTAACAGGCCAGTGTATAGAGAACATTTGTACAGATTAAGTCTTTCGCAGCAGATAGAACTAGAACGGGGCGACGACTTGACTTTTCTGGAGCATTTGAATATCATATTACCTTTTCATTGGAACAGCAACAATAGGTTGCAAAATTATGCGTGTAGATCGTGAATATTTTCAGCGTAGAAAAGCTTGTTAGGCGAGTACTTCCTCTGTGACCACGAACTCATATTTAGGTGGTCGGATCGTGCTCGGCTACACGATACAGTCATCAAGCCGTTCCCTTCTCAACAAAAGGACAGAATCATAGAGAAAGAGGGGGCTCTTCCAGCCAGATCTTTGGAATTAGTGTGGGGTCAAGTGACCTCGAAAGAGGAGAAGTGGTATGAGGACAAAAGAGGAGACGGCGACGCCCGCTACAATTTAAGGTATACGAGAATAGAAAGATCTAGCGAAATCATGATACGACACCTTGTCTTAACCGTAATACTATGTATGATCATATCCACATCATACCCTTGCGCTGCAACGCTACATTAACAGCCTCTACTACTAAGCATTGCTCACTCCTACACTGTACATCCCAGTACTACATACTAATTACGTACTACGGGTCGGAGAAAAGAGAACTCCAAATCGTTCCGGACTTCTCTCTTTGCATTGACATCTTTTTCGCCATTGCACACCTTTTCCCTCTGTATCTATGGCTCGTGTCGAGTATCACTTCACCATGGTGTAATTAATAGTTTCTGGCTTCTACAATCCTTCCGTACTACATCCCTTGCCCACTCATGTCAACACTCGTCTTCGAACAATGCAATACCTCAGAATTCAAGAAGGCTCCAAACCATCCACTATACATTCCAATAAATAGCCTTACACTCACTACTCACAACCCACGGCTCATCTAGTAATAACTCAGTAACACCGCGCAAGTTAGTGTGTCGGTTCGGTCGGTCCGCTCATTCGGGCAATACAGTCACGTGCTTCGGCGCTATGGCGGCATGTCTTGAAAAACGTGGAGCAGACGCTGCATAGTATTTTTTTTTTGCATACCACGACCCAAGTATATTGCAGCTCAGTGAAGGCACCACATGGAGGCGAAGGTGTAGCTCCAAAATAGCTATCTTCTTCTTTTCTAATGGTCCAGGACGCTGTTTAGTAGCGGTATAGCATAATTTTCCTTTTTTCACAAGTTTCTCGCCGTAGTAGCACCAGTACCTTCGTCAGTTGTACTGGAGTCACTCAAAAACTCATTGCCTGTTTCCATCACTTTCCCCGAAGTGTCCACCGAGAAATCTTCACCAAGCCCCTTATATCACAGGAAATGTCCGCAAACCAGTCTTCCAACAACATCTCGCCAGTCATTGCTGGTCACAGAGGTTTCAAGGGAAAATTCCCCGAAAACACTCTTTTAGGCTTCGAAAAGTGCTTCGAGGCCGGCGGCACAGTCATCGAGACCGACTTGTGGCTCTCTAAAGACGAAGAGTTAATAATATCACACGATATTAGCACCAAGCGTATCTTTGTCGACGCTCGTGGTCAAGAAACCGACTACAAAATCCCCGAGACAAGCTACCAAGATGTATTGCAATATTTGTATACCGCCGAGGGAAGAGAGCCATTGTTGAGGTTCAAAGATGTGTTGAAGTGGTATGTCAGATACATTGATGAGCAAGACAGTGACCAGCATAAGTTAATGTTGGATATCAAGAGATTGAACCCTCCAAAGATTGCTAAACATATTTTGAAGGAGTTGTTGGAAGTCCACGACGATATCAGCTGGTGGTTCCACCGCATTCAATTAGGAATTTGGGACTTGAATGTTATTAAGTACATAAACCAAGACGAATTCTTCCAGAACGTATACAAAGCAAAGCCTAACACAAACAAATTAGGATGGAAATGGTTTGATGTTTTCCACATTAGTGTCTCCTGGAGAGACTCTGTCCACTACATTAACTACAATTTCTATCTTGATTCTCTCGACAAGGCAGATAAAGACAACGGTATAGTTAGATTTAAGATAACTGGTATCTCGTTGCTTTATTTGCTGTCTTGGTCTGTTGGTTTCCTCACCAAATTTGTTCCTTTGCTTCGTATTCAGAATTTGAAATTATATGCCTGGACTGTCAACACATTCGAACAATATGAATACTTATGCAAGGTTAGCCGCAGTGCCGACTTGCCAGAGTATGGTATTATTTCCGACTTCCCAGACCTCATGTCCCAACACAAACAGGAAGAGGAGGACAATGAGTCCACTACAGCAGAACCAGACAAGTCTACCGAGCTTACGAGATTGACCAATTCTTCTAATGATTTCTACAACGAAGACGGAAATTTGGCCATCAAATTGACAGTCAGACAAAAATTCCTGAACCTCTTGTATGAGGGCTTCCTGCTGTTGTCTGGCGGTAAGAGGGTAACTGACGGAGAACGCCAGTTTGATTTACCTGTCGACGAGAACCATGTGACCAAGATTTATGTCAGCTCAATTTTTATATATGTCTTCGCATTTTTCCAAAAGATTGGAATTATGTAAATGTTAGATTACTCTTATCATTCTGGTATACAAGTGTGTGATTAATATAGATTTATGTGTGTATTGGCGTTCTGTCTAAGGACGAGTATTGATCAAAATGTAAAAAGGGGACATTAGGAGAGCTGTATTTGTAGTTTTATTAATGATTGTTTGGGTATTTTGTCTTTTTATGAGACTCCCCAGTATATTAGATCGATTTTGATAAACAAAGAGCCAAAATTTCCTCCGACCTTGCTAAAATTACTCAATAACGATGCTGAATATACTATAACGGCCTCCTCCATAATAGACTGCAAAAAACCGAAAAATACAACATCACATATCCCCTAGATATGTTTCAATGTATCATCCCCAGAAAATGGCCTCTTTCAGGTCGTTACACCACCCTGGGAAAACTGGTTATATCCATATGCATTTGTGTGCTCTCATGCATCCACAATTCACACTCTTTTCGGGAGTGGGCACTGAAATTTTTGCAATCGATTTTAGCGAGCAGATGGGTGCAAGATTCGGTCAATGCAGCAACAGCAGCAGCAGCAGCAACACGTGACGTCAGGTGTCAACCGGATGATTGTGGCATAAGATCATCGAGCGGTAGGGGTGTGAGATAACCATGAATTTTGGGATTCTATTCACTTCGTACGAACTTCTGCTGGCCCTGTGTTCACAGGGCATCATAGCCCTATATTTCGGTCCTGTCCTGGAATTCTCACCAAGACACCATAAAAGCATCTTTTTTCTGAGGCTCTCATACTATTCTGGATATGGTATTGTTGTTATGAATATTATTTAGAGATTGCACCCAACGTTTACGAGACTCGAGGGGGGAACATAACCGGAAATAGCGAAACCGGATCATGTGACAGAATATAATTACCCTCGGAACTTATATTTCAAGAGTATTATTGTACTCTCTCAGTATAATGAGATGTATCTTCCTGCGTTGAACTGGCGCCGGATGTGTATGGTGGGACGTGGTGGCAGGTTGAGAGAGCAGCTAGAACCTACTGCTGTAGTCAGAATTCCAAATTCCTTCGCTTCTTGCTGTATCTTCTCCCGTGTTCATCTCGACCCGCACCCCTATCTAACTGCACCCAGGCAACCACCCACCTCCGGCTCGCACTCCGACCCTACCCTCGTTGCTCGTCCCTCGTCGCTCCATTCCTCATCCTCACCTCTTCCCTCACCGCTCCAACACACAACAACGCGCTGAGATATAGCTGCAATATCCGGTACACAACCCGAAGTTATACTGATGTAAATCTTCCTTCGAATTTCCCACCATTCTGTATCTATGAAATGGTGATTTTCTTTTTTCTCCGTTGGAGGAAAGTTTTTAAATTTTGGATTTCGGGTTTACATTTTATGTGATTGTTTTCTACACCACAGACTTAGCCGCCGCCGATAGACACTGCCGTTCTGTTGACCAGACGCGAGAACACATACGAGCCGGCCACAGCCAGAATTGAAAAAAGACCCTCAACAGCTACACCGAGAAGCGACGTGAGATTGATTGGCGAAAAAACACCTTATCACCAACAACCCTCGACGGCCCAAAATTCACACCAATCGCATCACCATCGCAAGCAACTCACCTCTGGAGTCGTCTCAGCAGTGCAAACTCCACCGATCGTGAATCAATCAAACTTACCAGCGCACAATCAGCTATCCCGCCGAGATCATCCCAAAAATTCGATATTCCATAATCGCCACATCAAACCATGGTGTTATACAAGCGTAAGCAGGTGACGTTCGTCCCGCCGCCAGAACTCCCGCTGGACTTGTCCGTGGAAGTGTACTTCATACCACAAACCAAAGAATGGTTTCTCAACTACGAAGATTACTTGAGTCGAATGGACTACTATAGAAAACGCAAGTTTGTGTGTGAGATCACCGGAAACTCGTGTCTCAACTTCTTCGAAGCACTCGAAAGTGAAGAGAAGGAAATCAAAGGCGTGGAGAAGAACTTCCCAGAAGCCCTTCGTGAACACATACTTCGGTTTCTTCAATTCAACAGAATCACTCGTTTGGACCAGTTGGTCGATAAAGTGTATCTAGTTTTCAAAAACGACTACTTCCCAGGTGAAACCATCTTCATCAAAGGTGCCGGATCGGGATCTTCCACGGCAGCAGCTAGTTCTGCTAGCACAAACGGCAACGATAGTGATAACGAGTCGCTGCCTACATCCAGTAAACAAAGAGGAACTATACGAGAAAAAGTACAATACGGCCAATCCGAGGGAGTCACAACCAAATACTTAGTCGTAAGATTGAACGATATGCAACAGTCAATTGTGACCAATGACAATATATCCCGTGACAGAAACCACTTTACTAAATGGTTGATCAAAACATTCATCAAATTGACTATGTCTCGTTCCCACAAGGTAGGAGCTCCATGGGTTGTCAAAGACAAGTACGCAAAGAAATATAGGATCCCACAAGAATTCCCAGAGGATTTAAAACAATTTGCGGATTCAACGCCAACTGGTGAAACGCAGTATGAAGTTCACCGTAAACCCGCTTCAGCAGCAAACGGTGAAAAGGGAAGGAAATCTAAAAGATCTGCTAAGAACGCCGACGGCACTCCTGCTGCTCCAAAGGGTAGAGGAAGGGGTAAGAAGGTTAAGGACGAACACAAACAAAACGGCCGTTTTGCACCTATTGCACCCAAAAATGGTTCTCTCCATGAAACTCATAAAAGAGGAAAGAAACTGGGCACTCCCAGTGTTACTGAAAAAGCTAGTGCTGAACTATCATTTAGAAAGAAATTCCCTACTCATTACTTGCCAGAAAAGCTCTTGAAGGAATTTGAATTGGACGAAGACAGCATCCTTTCCGAAAGATCTACTCCCACATCAGCTACTAACGCCTTGACTTTGTCTTCTCTTCAACCTACCAAGAAGCATATAACTGATGATCTTGAGATCAAATTTGATATCCAGAACCCTAAGCCCTTACCAGAGGCATTGCCATTACCTGAAAACTCGCTTTCATGGAACAAGCATTTGGTCAAGGAATATAAAGATGATATCAAAGAAGCTGAGAAGCGTATAGCAGGAGTCAAGGAGGAGATCGATGAAGAAGGAGACAAAATAGACATACAAGAAAAAATACTCGAAGTGAAACGTCTCTCATCCGATAATATCAAAGAAATACAGTCTGCATTACAGTCATGGATTTTCATCAATGTATATCACACTGTCTTAAAGTTGGATACTTTCACATTTGACGACTTTGTATTTGCAATGGGTTGGAATTTAGATCAATTCAATGACTTGGGAAGATGTGAACTACTTGACGAAATATGGTGTGCTGTTTTGAGTGCAATAGTATCAAATACCATTCCAACTCCAAAAGAACTGGCTGCTTCAAAGGACGCGGACAAGATTTTTGGACTACAAATCAATTTACCAAACAAAACCTCATTCATCGATTCTGCTATAAATGGCAAGGACGATCAAGATGATCATGATGAACGTGGTTCTGATAGTGAGCAAGATGATAAAACTCTTAAAAGTGATGATGATGAATCTGGAAACGAATCTGGCGATGACAGCGACAAGAACGCCAAGAACAAGTCCAAAAGCTCAAAACCAAAGCAAGAAGAAGAGACCGTTGAAGATTTAGTTGATGACGAAGCTGATAATGAGGAAGAAGAAGATGAAGAGGAGGAGGACGATGACATAATTGATGTTGATGATGTCGGTGCAGATGTCAATCTCAAGCACAATGCTTACCAAGTCATGAACTACAAGGGAACGGCTTGGCATGATCGCCTTCGCAAGAGAAACTTTAAAGATGGCAATTGGCAATGTATTTTACTTGGAGTTTTGTCCTTAGTTGAATATGTACCAGCATACAAGGCAGTTATAGATAAGGTATTTATTAAGCTTGCCCCAAAGTCCATGGACCCAGTGCCAGAAACGGTTTTGACTCAATTCTATGAAGAGTTGGATATTGACTTAAAGTTCCAGACGTTAAATATCTTAGTTGAATTGCTCGTTACAGGAAGCGTCGTTAGAAACTATATCGATGAATGTCTTGATGCTTCTACCGTGTTAAGAAGAGAAAGATTGGATAACATCAAAGAGTACAAAACCATATTAGATGCTGCTCAGAAGGCCAATATAGCGATTAGTGAATTACTTGCAAAAACTAACACGGATGAGAAAACAAAAGATGGAGAGAAGGAAGACTCTACTGTCAAACGTCCCAGATTGAACTATACTAAGGCAATGGAAATGACTGAAGAAGAAGTGAAACTATCCGAGAGTAATGAAGAATTCAAAGACCTTTGGAACCTTAGAAAGGACTCGCTTGTAAAGCTTGATCAGATCAAGAAGGACAAAAGAGAAATTGAGAAAAAACTAACTGAGTTAGACTGTCAAAGAGTCAAATTGTTAGGTAAGGATAGGTTATACAACAGATACTGGTGGTTTGAAAATAACGGTTTACCTACTTTACATGGAGGTTCTAATGAGGATGACGAGAATGAAGACGATGAAAAAGAAAAGGAGAACAAGAACGATGAAGATCTCGATGACGACAAGGACGAAGTTTTAGAGGAGACTTACCTAATGGGACGTTTATGGGTTGAGGGTCCTTCTAATGAAGATTTGAGAATTCACTTTAAGACCTCATACGAGGAAAGTCAAAATTTCAACGAAGAAAGAGCAACTGCGGAATTTGAATTAAAGCAGGAAGAAGAAGAAAAGGCAAAGAATGCTCAAGATGACGATGGTGAAGACGCCGATGAGGAAGACAAAGTCAAAAAGGAGGACGTTTCTAAAGAAGATGTAACAGTCAAAAAGGAGGCTGTAAATGGCGAACTGAAGGAAAAGAAGAACCAGATTAAAGAAATGGACTTTGCTTCAATTCCAAAAGCATTTGTCCAAGCTTCGTCTAAAGTATTTGATCTTGATTTCAAAAATAAGGAAGTTTTGAAGTCGAATTCCCTGGAGGTCATTATTGACTATCAAGGCGCCTTGAAAACGGCAACTCTTATTAAAACGTTATCGCCAATGCAGAGGAAGGTTATCGAAGAATACCCTGATCCCTTGATTAATGGTTCCAATTGGAGATTCTATGATAAACCGGAGCAGATTGCTAAGTTGCTTTCTTGGTTGAATCCTTGGGGAAAGCGTGAAGCACAATTGCGCAAAGAATTATTCAGCGTGAAAGACGCCATTGTGCTGAGCATTGAAGCCAGAAGAAAGGCTTTGTCGATGGACAAGGCGCCAGAAGAGGAACTTTCAATTGAAAGTGATATCGCGAAGTTGAATGAAAGAATAGAGCAATTGAACTCACCAGAAGAAAGTGAGAGCGAAAACGAAGATGAGATCGTGACGGGGCCAAAGAGGAACTTGAGGCGCAAGGTACTTCCACGTAAACGTCAAAAACTTCAAAATGTGGAAGAAGCTCTTGAATTTGGAGAGGTCGATGAGTTGAACAAGATGAAGAAGGAATTACAGACCAAGCTTGACGAAAAGAGAGACGGAAGAGACTTATCAAGAGTTTTGGAATGGGTGAATTCTAAGGCTTTGGAAGTGTTCGACAAGTCGTTGTACGACGGGGGTGACAAGGCCAGAGGTAAGGCTACCCGTAAAAGTAGCAGACGTTAATGTCTGTTCTACTAGTAACATTAAGTGATATAAATTTACTGTATTATAAGATAAATGCCTACATGGTAATAAGTTGTGTGTCGCAAGACATTTTAAATATAACGTGTATTATTCCGAACCTTCTTGTAATAATTGAAGACCAATCTATGCTCAGTATCTGTTTCTTTTGTTGTCGTGATTGTCATCCTGTGGTCGAGACCGTTTATTATTATTCAATCTCTCATTACGTGTAATTTCTGCCAACTCTCTCAACTTATCTTCTTTTTCCTTCTTTTCCTTGATAGCTAGATCTCTTAACATTTCGTTTCTCATCTTGATATCTTCCCTTGCTTGCTTATCGGCATCCTCCAATGCAGACGATAAATTTCCAAACTTTTCTATATTTACATCGGCACCTGGGCCCTCATCGCCACCGCTGGCCGCCTTCATACGTTTGTCCAATGAGATAGTAAACCCCTGGTTGTTCTTCCAATTTGAAACTGCAGCTGGAATCCTCCATTTCTCGCGATCTTCTTTGGTGAGCTTTGCTTGTGCCCCACTAGTATCTTTTAGAATAGGTGGAGGAGGAGATGGGTTTTTATGTCTGTTCTTACGCAATTTGAATTTAGGTGGTAACATCGGATCTTCCTGGTAGTTTCTTATTTGAATTATTCTCTCTCGTCCTCTTCCATCTTCATCTTTTTCATCTTCGTTGTCTATAATACTATTTGTCTTGTACTTCACATAGGTCACATCACTGATTTGTTTGTTTTCTTCTATTCCGAGTTTAGAATTTATAATTGCTACTACTACACTTCTTGTCTCGTCCACACACTCTTTTAAAGTGTCATCCGGACAAGTCTCTAAGTCGTAACGTGGAAAATGGTGCTTCAAGTTTGGGATGCGCTTCTTAAGTGGAATCGTATCTTCGTACGACGCTTGTACCCTACGGGTTCCATTTGAGGCAGCGGATGCAATGGTTAAATCATACTCTACCTTTCCGTCGGCATTGACTATAAGCGTCGGTATCGTGGTTCCAGACTTTTTGGGGTTTGCTATAGTTGTTGTTTGAGACTCTGTCGATGCTAATGATGAGATGGAGACTAATTGTCTCGATTTGGCACCCGACTTCGCCGGCAAAAGATTCGATGGCGGGTTGTAAGGCGCATGTTTCGGTTTCGGTAGCAAAGAGCTGAACATGGCGGCAAGTGTGCTGTAATTATAGGATGCAAAAAGGACTTTATACTAACTATGCCTATTCTAAATAGTAACGGAAAAGTACTAATATGATGTGCCTGTATAAACCGATAAATTTACAGTATTGTTGCGGTGTGGATGTCTTCCCAATTTGGAGAGACACGGCATAATCTCCCGCTTACAGAATGAGAAGGCCGATTGAGCTAGTCAATAACAAGACTTCTCCTCACTTCTGGCCAGGGGACTGCGGAGGCTATCTGGGATTATCAGTGATTAAATACTCGATCCTAGGTGACACTAAATCAGCCCAAGTCCTGTGTATTTCTCTGCATCACCCCAAATTCCCGATCTGTATATCTCTATCTGTGGTTCTTGTGTGGACCCTCGGACGGCTCGCTCGTAGAGCACAGCGAAAGTCCTACGATATCCACACAAGCACCCATAATTTCGGTGTCAAACAACAGCCCAAACTCTAAACTCGCTGGTCGCCGTAAAATGATCCAAAAAATAGCACCTTTGACCCGCTTCGGGCTCCAGGAACCGTGCTCTATTGGCATCTTCAATGGTGCTCATTCTACTTTCCACAGTGAGCGCAACTGCCATCCCGCATCCCGCGGTTTTAGGAAACTCCGATGCGCGTCTTCTAGCCGCCATTTTCTCTAATATCGCATGGGTGTAAGCTTCCCTTTTTGGAAGCAAACCTGATACGTAGGAGGAGACGTCTATGGCATATATAGGTGGTAGGATCCCGTCGGAGGATTGTGGCTAGGTTAACCCAGCAGGACTCATCCAAGTTATGAATATTTGCAGAATATCCATACTATCCATAATAACTTCAGTTTCCTTCATCACCGTCTAGGCACTGCTACCACAGCTATTACTGCGAATTCTAATCTTCCCCACTATTCTCACCAACTAGCGTTATCTAACATGTCCACGGCAAATAATAGTAACAACCACATCCACTCCGTGGCTATATCCAAAACTACCCCCCAAAAATACTCCAATATCAGAGTATTGAACCATAATGACACCAACAAAGCCGCTTTGACGTTGCTTGCCTCATTCCGTACTGATGCCCTTGCCAAGTTGCTTGTATCTCACATCCCAGATCAGGCCGACAAAGATAGATGCGAATTGACCCTCTACGAAGCCTACCTCAACCAGCACATCGCCAAGGGTTTATGCTTGGGAATTAACGAGACTGCCGATGCATTCGAGACAGTCGCTATCTGGTCCACTCCTACTTCCGTGGAAAATGGCTTGGACTCATTTGGTATTTTAATGGAGTCGGGCTACGATAAGGTCTGGAAAATGTTTGGTGAAATTGGCCGCGAAAAAGTGTTCTACGGAATGCTTCCTTTATTGCACGATACTTGTGAAAGAATCCTCTCCACAGACTCCAGATTCAGAAATAAAGGTGTTTGGACGTTGGTTTATTTGGGATCGACGGTCGCTGCCAGAGGTAAGGGTAATGCCAGAAAAATGTTCGACTACATGTTCTCACAGCACATTGATGCCTCCAAGAACAATATCGCTTACTTGGAGAGCTCTTCTCCTGATAATATTCCTATCTATGAACGATTCGGATTCAGATTTTACGAGGACATAACGTTGGGCGATAGCACCTCTAAAGGTGCTATCGAGGGTGAAGACTTCGCCACTATGAATATAATGATAAGAGGCACAAAGGGTCACGACTGGACCGGGGACAAGAACACTTTCACCGAAAAGGGTAAGTTGTAAATGCATACCAATCTTGTGAATTCGGTAGCCGGTGCTATGGGCAATTCTCAATTGGACTGACTAATTCAATTCTAGGTTCACAAAATGTTGAAAACTCTATTCTATTTTATCTATAATTTGTATATTTAACAAAATAAGCATCCACCCCAATTGGGTGTTTGATGAAACTTTTCATATGTACATGTAGAACTTGCTTTTGAAATGAATATTTATATATGTAATTACTCGTCCACGGACAAGACACTTCTTTGCGATGGCAAATTCTGACCAGCAAATTCAGCTTTAACTCTTTCCCTCAACTCAGCCTCTTGTCCTTTCGTTAATGGACGGACGACTTGGTCGGGTGCCACGAATGTGAACTTTCCGAATCCGAATTCTCTGTCGGTCATTTTGTTCAAAACGTACAATTGTGATCTGACGTATCCCAACAATGCCTCAACGCGTCTCATGTCAACGTTGGGGTTTCCGTTGAACACATTTCTCCACAAAGCCGCAGCGAAAGTAATATCGTCAGTCATTAAGCCTTCGTCGTAACTCAACACAGCTCCAATTAATTGAGTGTGATAGTCCTTCAAGAAACCCTCGATAACTCTATTGGAGCTGATTTTCAACTCTTGCGACATTCTCAATTCCATATCCTTGAACAATCTGTCAATAAGCTTTTGTTGGTAGTTTTTACCATACTTGTGTGGCATTGCTCTCATTCTCACGGATAAAATCCAGTAATGCAAGAGGGAAATTTGGTATTGTTGTGAAAACGACTTTGGTAAGTTCAAAGTTTCATAAAAGAACTTAGCAGTGTCTGACAAGGGCTCATTAGGGTAGTATAATCCTTGTCTCTTACACTCTCCAAAATATATGGAACCAGCAACTGGACCAGCACGGGACTTGTCCATATCAATCAGGAAAACTTTGATCAAATATTGACCGATTGTCTGTTTCCATCCGGACATGTGATAGTTGGGGTCATTTTCAATTTCATGGTCAGAAAGGAAAGGGAGTTTCTTACTTGGTTGACGGGGATTCGTCTTCAAATCTTGCTCTATAATAGGCAATGAAGACTCTTTAGCTAACTTAGATGGAGCTTCGATCTCTTCGATGTCCTTGAACTTGTTCAATATAGTGTTATTTCTGGCCTCGAATTTCCATGACTGAGCAGTAGATATACTTCTAGCAACTCTAAGGCTATTTACTCCATACTTTGATGCGCTCCTTACCAACATTATTGCGATCTAACCTTATCGTACACTTCAATGATTTTTGTAGTCTTTGCTTACTTCGCTGACTTTTCAATGGCTCATAGAATTTTTAAAGGGGTCACGTGTCGGATCACGTGTCTAAATTTTTCACTTATACATTTATCCTAGTGTTGCACAGTTTTAACTTTGGCAGATTCTCGACTATACAGGGGATGAGAAGCGATAGAAAGGCTCCATTGATAGGGGATCAATGATATTAATATTCTTGAAGCGCTTTTGAAATTCCGAACATTTTTCTAAATTTTGCATGTCTCATTGTCATGTATATATATCGTATAATGTCTATAGTTTGTTATACCAAATTCTAATTTCGTCTAAGTTAAATAATTTAATCTCAATAAAGACAAACCTTAAAGAGCCTTGATGCCTTCAGCAACCCTCTTAACCTCGTCTTCCTCGACAAATTTGACTGGGTCTTTGGCAGTGGAGAATGTGTTGTAACCCCAGTTTGTCTTGGTGTAGAAGTTAGCTCTGTCGTAAGCAGTTAAGTCAATACCATCATGCAATCTTTGTACCAAGTCTGGGTTGGATGTGAAGTATCTGGAAAATCCGACTAAAGTACGCTTATCAGCAACATCCTCTCTCAAGGAGTCGAACTTTGGAGCGTCGTAGGAGTAGTTACCAGCCTTCAAGATAACACCCTTCCAGATGTGGGAGATGAAGGCGTTACTACCAGCTCTGTCTTCTGGGTCAACGTCAACAATACCACTGACACGAGGTTCAACAATAGAAATGTAAGCGATTTGCTTACCTTCGTTAGCTCTTCTTTGTAATTCGTGGACTAAGTAACTAAAAGTAGCGTATGGGTGAACAGTGTCATTGTGAGCCTTCATGCTTTGGAACGTGGCCCATGGAGAGATTCTGATAGCGACCTTCTCGGCACCAATGAGTTCAGATAAGTGATCGACGATTTCAAGAATTAATCTGGCTCTGTTCTCGATGGATCCACCGTATTCATCAGTTCTCTGGTTGGTGCATGGCTGCAAGAATTGATCCAAAAGGTATCCATGGGCTGAGTGGAGTTCTACGTAGTCAAAGCCAGCTTCCACGGCCTTGAGAGCAGCATTGGCGTAAGTCTTAGTGACGAGATCCTTGACTTCTTGAGTGGTTAAAGCTCTAATTGGGTTTCCGGCTTCCTCCTCGGCAAGCTTCTTAGCGTCATCACTTTCGTAAGTAGCAGAAGCAGAGACTGGGCTCAAACCGTGAGCCTTCAAGACATGTGGGTTGGCAACTCTACCTAAGAACCAAAGTTGGGTAGAAATGAAAGAACCGTTTGCGTGGACCTTATCAGTAACAGCCTTCCAACCCTTCACATGGCTGTCGCTCCAAATACCTGGGGCATTTGGGTAACCACCGCCCTGTTGGGAAACAAAGGTACCTTCGGTGACAAGTAAAGTACCTGGGAACTTGGATCTGTCACCGTAGTACTGGACTTGCAAGTCGGATGGGGTGTGGTCGTCCAAAGCTCTGAATCTGGTGGTTGGTGGGAAAGCAATCTTGGTCTTAAGCTCGTTCTTACCGACCTTAATGCTTTCAAAGACAGCAGTGTCCTTCAATGGGGTCACTTTAATAGACATTGTATTTGTAGATGTGCTTGTAGATGCTAGCGAGGTGATATTGACTGAATCAATTGCAACTTCTACATCTTTTATCCAAACCACAGGCTGATCCTCCGTTTATATACCTTGGATGCAATTGCCCCAAAATTCGACACTCTTCCATGCACTCACAACAGCGATGCACATTTCCACACTTGCAGATGAATTTCTTTTTTCCGTTTGGCACATATGGCACCAAGTTATTAGTAATGTTTCATTGTGTTGATCGTATTCAGCGTGTGTATAAGCCGCAGCATTCAACTGGCATACCACTGCTGTTTATTGGAAAGTGAGATGACAGGACATGGAACGAGATGTAACACGTTTGATTTCTAATCAAGCGTTTATGGTGGCGTTCAAGAGATGATTCGGCTCAGAAAGGGAGACGTCCCACTTTCGATGCTGCGAGGGCTATGATGTTCTGTGGCACGGTATGGGCAACCTCCTCTGAACTCCGGTCCTAGGACTAATTAGGAAAAAGGCTCCATGTCAGTTGTCTCACAAAATGGACAAAAATATCGGCTATAAGACTGTTACAGCAATCTCGGGCCAGTCCCCTTAACGGATTCAACTCCGCGGATAAACTGATTTTGCGAGAGAATTTTGTAAGCGGGTGGGTTGATGCACTAATAATAACTTTAGAGTGATGCAGCTTAGTGTCAGGTTGAGCTTTGCTGCAGAGTCGTAGTTATTGTATTAAGACTGGAACGTAGAGGGCAACGGCCCTCATGCGACCATTATTTGCTTATTTCTTAGCTCCATGAAATACCTCAAAAGGAAGACGCAACTCCAGATCTCCGTTGGTGTGAATCGCTAAAGGGTCGTCACCAAGATAGTATTGCCGCAGTAGATGACATTTAATTTGTAAATCCTCAATATCGCAATTTGGAATTTCGGCTTTTCCTAGTTGGGATTGTCGCTAAATTTCTATTGATGCAAAAAATGCTGACATCAAAACTTTATTTTGCAAGGAACTCCAAGGGAACCCCGGGTAGCAATCAGAATAAATGAGATCTTGAATGTTAAATCCAGTTATTTTCGATTACCTATCGGGAGAACACGATATCCTCTTCTTTCTCACAACCCTCCCTACATGACATGGGAGAACCTTTAACTTTTCTAATATGAAAATGGGAAGACTTGCTCTAAGGGAGATTATAGACAGTGAATATTCCCCAGATTATCCTATTACCAGGGCTCCCGTCAAGTACAGATCCCGACAAGTACATGTATAACTAGTGCAGTGACAAAACTGAAGTTGCCCAAATACACGTCGTTTAGAAATGGCCGACTTTCGTTTTAAATGGGCCCCTACCTAATGAATGCATTTCTTTATTATTGCGACCACCGTTAGTTATAGCTATTCAAGATTCAGTCATGGTGAGACTGTGAGTGAGGATGTGATTGGGTAGATTCGGACCCTTAGATACTACACCGACACAAGTGCCCACATTAGTGTATATATAAATGTGAATGAGTTTTCGTATGCCTGTCTAATTCGAGATACGGATATATAGATCAAAGTCTTCTTAGAGCAAACCCCTAATAGAATAAGTCACATTCTTACAATTCTATCATAGAGGACTACAACTTTTCAATACGCTATAGTGACTGTAGTAACATCTTGTACACCATTCATGGGCTAGACAATGTATCAATTCGTTTCTTACGCTTCAGCTTTTAGCACTAGGACGATTAGTACCTTAGTTTTATATCCTGCATCCACCAGCACGGCTTTACAAAAGCACATTCCTATGTATGGTTAGGTCCAGTGCCTATGTGTGATACATGAAATCTGTAATTTCTTCCGTATCGACTTAGTAACAGTAAGGCGGTACAAATGCTAAATGCTAAATATACCACGATTCCAATCTCTTCTCGTGAGCCCCAATCCTGCCATAAGCACCAAGACAATCACTTCTATAACCCTAGCTACACCCCGCCAATCCACACATCCATGCCGCAGATTTCAAACTTTTCAACCGCCACACGACTTTTCACCCACGAAAAAAATGTGAACGAACGACTCTTATGGAGGCATGATTTAGTGAAGTTGCAAGAGCTGATCAGTAGCAAAAGTACTACAGTAGAGGCTGAGAGGATAAAATATGAGCAATTCTATAGCGGAGGCATTCAAGAAGTTGAATGTATCGGCTAACAGCGATACTTCCAACTACGAGCATATTTTCTCTGTCTCGTACGAGTACTTGTCCAAAGTGAAGAATTTCCATGACTTGAAGGCTTTCAAGAACTGTTTGGTTTCTTTGATCAACTTGGACAAATACTACAGAGCTTACGAGATCATCCAGAAGATTCCAACAGGTGAATATTTCTCGAACTCTCTTATCTTGGAAGTAGCATATGTGTATTACAAACTTGGAAGATCAGAGGAGTTGATTGATTTG
This sequence comes from Scheffersomyces insectosa, assembly GCA_030572575.1. NCBI lineage: Eukaryota > Fungi > Ascomycota > Pichiomycetes > Serinales > Debaryomycetaceae > Scheffersomyces > Scheffersomyces insectosa. The sequence goes on from JAJMAO010000078.1 coordinate 47,244, forward strand.
GTCAACAAGTCACAAATCGACAATGAAGGTATCAACAGCGGCTTGAAGCACATCACCGCCCAGACCTACTACAAGATCGGTGAATACAACAAATCATTGGAATTGTACCAAGATTTAATTGAAAACAACAAATATGATAGCAAGTTGGATCTAATCATCAATGAGAGATCTATCATCTCTCAATTGAACTTTAACCAAAGAAAGAAGATCGAATCTAAGTTTAATAGAGAAGAGTACGGAGAAAACTACGATTTATTCTTTAACGAGGCTTTGATTGAATTATCCAACAACAACTTCCAAAAATCCCTTGAACTTTTGGAAAGAGCTGAACAAGTCTGTTTGAAACAGAACTCTTCATTCTCCCAAGATGACTTGTTGGTGGAATTATTACCTATCAAGATAACCTCAGCATACATATACGAGATTCTTGGAGAAACTGACAAGAGTTTGGATATTTTGACGGATAGTAATGTTGAAGCTATCAACGATGCAATGATTAAATTAATTGTAAGAAACAACTTCTACTCGTTAAACACTGAAGAAAAGGACTTCAATTTGATAGATAGAGAGTTGAACTACCAACAAAATTTGCATAAATTGAGTCAGAAATTAACCAAATTTCAATATCAAGTTATTTTCAAGAACAATGTGTTATTGAGATATGCAACAGGCACCTTAAGTAAGTCTCAGGTCAGTGATGTCATTATCGCTAAGTATTTAAGAGACTTCCCAGGTGACTTATTTCCGTTGGCATTCAAGTTGTTATTGAAGCTTGATATCAGCTTCAGAGATCTCAATGAGGCATCAGAGAATAAAACAGTAAGTAGAAAGTTATACAAGTACATCCAGTCGAACTATGAAGAAAAGCTTTCCAACCATTTGGTTCTTGCTGTATTATTGTTGGTGTTTGTCAATGAGAAGCGTGACAACTTCGATCAATCATTAAAGATATTGGAGGAATTGACTGAATACAACCTACAACAAGAATCACTCATTCCGGTCTTGGTTGGAACCCTTGTGAAGGTGTATGAGCACCTCAACTTGAACAAGAAGTTATCTCAATTATTGGGTCAATTGGTTGAAAAGCTTTTGACTACAAAGGAGAAGGTGCTACAAGATGACGTCAATTATTACTACTTCACCAGAATAATTGGTTTCAAAGCATTAAATCAAGGCAATGAAGCTGGTGCTCACAAAATCTTTGAATTCCTTTCTAAATTCGACGAAAAGGATACATTGATCACATCAATTTTGAATAACTCCTCAACGAACTTGTTGCCAGTGGATGAGTTATCCTCTTCTAAGCCAATTGAGGAGTTGTTGGAAACAAACATAGACACATTAATTCCAACGAAGGCAAAGCCAATATCGAAGGCAAAGGTTTCTGCTAATAAGGTGACTAAAAAGAAGAAGAAGGCAGTGTTTTCTGCAAGCAAGGTATACAAGCCTGAGTCTGAAATAACGATTGATGAAGAGAGATGGCTTCCAATGAAATTGAGATCATATTATAAACCAAGTAAGAAGGAGAAAAAGAAGGTTGGCGGTGGACACCAAGGTGCCCTTGAGACCACCCCTGTTCCTGTTCAAAATGTAAGTGCCAACACTTCCGGAGGAAAGAACAAGAAGAAAAAGAAGGGAAAGAAGTAGTGGTATAGCGAACAGAGAATTAGTAATATTCTTTTAAATATAATCGAAATATATTTCATTTACAAGTAACCATCCCACTTTCGGGGAGCCCCCCATTGTAGAAATAAAAGGCTGCCTGGTCGGAGTTGATTCTTATGACAAAAGTTTCTACTAAGCCACGGCTGACGTTATACTGCATTGTAACTGCAGAACACGAGTTCAAAATTTTGAACAACTTTTCAAAGGTCAAGTTATGGAAATTTCTTGCCCTGTCCAAACCCCGACTATCGTCTCGCTCGGGCTACGAAATTCTTGGCTCGCTAGATTACGAGCAAGTGCCCGTAAAGAGTGCTGCCAAAGACGGTATGTTCCATACCACTAAACCGAACACCATAAATTCACTGCATATGCTTCTACGACTGCCTTGGCCGTCGTCCATGAGTTTGTTATCTAGTGCTGTGGCGGTTTATATTCCTTCTTTGGGTAGTACCAACCGATCGCACAGGCACCGACACTACGAGTTCCGGTCTCATCGCCTGTGAACTTCGGTGGGGCATGTCAATGTAGCTGTCAAATGTAGACGAGGGGCATGAAATATTCTGAGCTTAGTTCCAATTAAGGGATAAGTAAGGTGATATATGGTATCACCACGTTGGTGAGTAATTCCCTTCAACATTTCGAGCGAAAATGATCTCAATAACATCATTTTACTCTTGTTTCTCGTAGTCTCTAGAACCATATCCCGACGCTTGCTGAAAAAATATATATGGTTGCATCCTGACTTCCGGTCGTGAAACGTAGGAGCTAATCTATGATTCCGTGCTAGCGATTGGATATGAGCTCGGTATGCGATCGGGGCCAGCAACTGGAAATGTTCCCAAGAATACTTAAGTAGTGTCGGACGCCGACTTTTCACTTGTTCTTTCAATTGGTAAATCAATTGCTTTTATTGAACATTCAATTCTGCAAGTCATTTCCCAAAAGATCAATTTTTCACAACCATGACCGTCGACACTGCCGTTCCTGAAACTTTCAAAGGCTTTGGTATTGACAAGCCAGCTAACTGGAATCATCCAAAGTTGGTCGAATACAAGAGAAAACAAATTAACCCAACCGATGTTGTGATCAAGAACATCGCCTGTGGTCTTTGTGGTAGTGACATTCTTACATTGAAGGCTGACTGGGGTACTTTGCACAGAGATGATGCCGTTGTTGGACACGAAATCATCGGTCATGTCATTGCTGTTGGTGACAAGGTCACCCAAGTTAAGATCGGTGACAGAGTCGGAATCGGTGCTGCCTCTACATCTTGTAGAGACTGTAACAGATGTAAGAACAACAACGAGCAGTACTGTGGCCAGGGTGCTGGAACTTACAACTCCATTGATACGTTCTCCAGCGACTACATCACCCAAGGTGGTTACTCATCTCACTCGATTGCCAACGAGCAGTTTGTATTCCCAATTCCAGAAAGTTTGGAAACAGTTCATGCTGCTCCATTGATGTGTGCTGGTTTAACTGTTTACAGTCCATTGGTTCGTTCTCTCGGTACCGACGCTAAAGGTAAGACTGTTGGAATCATTGGTATCGGAGGCCTTGGACATCTTGCTGTTCAATTTGCTAACGCTCTCGGAGCCAAGGTTGTTGCATTCTCTAGATCTTCTTCAAAGAAGGAACAAGCCCTTAAGTTGGGAGCCCACGAATTCGTAGCTACTGGCGAAGAAAAGGGCTGGACCAAGAAGTACGACGACACATTCGACTTGGTGTTGAACTGCGCTTCTGGTGTCGATGGTTTAGCTCTTGAAGACTACTTAAGTGTCTTGAAGGTTGACAAGAAGTTCATTTCTGTTGGTTTACCACCAGCAACCAAGAAATTCGAAGTCTCTCCATTCACCTTCTTGCACCATGGTGCTTCTTTTGGTTCTTCTTTGTTGGGTTCCAAGACGGAGGCCTTGCAGATGTTGGAATTGGCCGCTGAAAAGGGTGTGAAACCATGGGTTGAGGAAGTTCAACTTGGTGAGGACGGATGTCATAAAGCTTTGACTAGATGTGACAACGGTGATATTAGATACAGATTTGTTTTCACTGGTTTCGACAAGGCATTTGCCTAGATGAAATTCATCGAAGATCCAAGTATTCTAGAATTCTATAGATTTATATCAATGTATGTTCCTAAACTTTGGTTATCAAAAGGCGTTTGTATGAGTACATAATTAAGCTGCGAAAACGTACCTTTATATATTTTGCGGCAATAACTACAAAGGTGCAAACATTGGTAGTAGCCACCAAGTGATCATAATACAAAATTTTGGAGAACGACTGTGCTATTGGATCCAAATTAACCAATGAGGTGTAACTATATATGTATAAGTGAATATACAATACGAAATATGCAAATTAAATAGAAGGGGTATGAAAATGTTAAGGAAGAATTGAAAGTGAATGCCGTGAATGCGAAGGGAGGCACTCAGTTCGATAATATAGTGAAGTTGTTCTTTCTTATCAACGATAATTTAGCGTCGTTTTTGCCAACAGAGTAAGAACGCTTGTGTGTTCCGGTTGATTGGCGTTTCAAAGATTGCTGGTGTTTTCTTTCCAATGTTAAGTCCGATTCATCGATTTCCTCGTCAATGGCCTCTTCGTTGAAGGTACCTGATGAAGATCTGACTAAGTACTGTTCCTTGTTGCTTCTTCTAGAAGGGGTCAAGAAACAGGGGATGTTCAGGTACTTGTGTAGCGACTTGAAGTCGTTGTTGAAAGTAGGTGGTTGGTAGAGTTCAGTCAATTGAGTGCTTGAGTAAGATGAGCTCGAGACATGGCCTGGAAAGTCGTAAATGCTTAAGTTACGTAATGGGCTTCTACCACTAGCAGAACGTATTTTGTCAAACGGACTGTTATTCGTCATCTTCTTTGGTTGCAAGATATTCTCTTGGTCATTATGGTTCATTTCATTAGAGATATTTTCGACATCGGATACTTCGATTTCAACTGGCTTTTCGATCTTGTCCTCGAAGATAGCGAAGTTCAACTTCGGCTTCTTAGCAGAAGGGGATGACCTAGGAGGCAATGTCTTCTTGAGCGGAGACAATCTTGGTGTGCCGAAAGGGTTTGCTCCCTGTTTGCGTTTAGGCGATGAGATATTAGATGATTTTGGCGACAAAGCGGATCTCCTCGTTGGAGAGGAAGTTTGAGATGACATGTTGTTGTGTATACGTATGAATGGGTATAGTGAATTTATCTGGAACAAATTGTCAACAAACAAATCAATTGATACAAAGTACAGCCTAGAAGCACTAGTATCACCGAAATGACAACGCTAACTGCTAACTAAGAAAAAGCGATCAAGGATTACAGGAGAAAGACAAACCTGATGAATGAAGAACTACTCACTGGGAGACATTCAAATCTTTGGGGATTCTCGACTTATATAACTCGGCTAAGAAAAAAACCCTACGGAACGGTCTTCACTCCTTCAGAGCCTCGTCCTGTCATAGCAGACAAGAAACGAACAAACACTTCCCTCCTAGCAAATCTCTACGGTGCCGAGTGCCTGCGCTGCTCCTGGGTTCCTGTGTTCCTGTACTCCTCCCGTCTACACAGCACTAAAAGAGGCGATGCAGATTCACGTACCGACGTGAATGGCCCAAACGTAAGAGGACGGGTGCAGTGTGCACGAAATTCGTGTAGCGAGACGTACTATGGAGGGGACAAGGGAGACGGGGAAGCTGAGAAGGGTAGAAGTGCGAATGGAGAATGAAGAAACAATGTGTGCCATGTAATTATTAACGTGGTTATGCTTATTTAGGCGCTGTGGATTGTCTGTGTCCTGTACCGTTTTTTCTGCTGCTGTGTTGTTGACAAACACACGCGTCTCAGCTAGTGGTAAGTGGCTGTCGCAGTTAAGTATAGGAACTGGACACAAGTAAGGGTCTCAGTAAGGCGTTCAGGGAGCATTTTACTAAACTACTCAGTCGCGGAGATATAGGAGAAGCATATGACGTCCCAAACTACGTTCTGTCTTAACCTTCTTCACTGGTAGTAAAGAAAGATCTCCTGAATTTGGCGCATTTTACCGCGCTAGAATGCTTGTGCGCTACCATCCAAATTTAGTACGCGCCTTGATGTCACAAAATATCTCACGATGTGGAGCAAGCATTTGGAAGGAGCTACTATAACCACATTGCACAGTTTTGTACTACAAACCACATAACTTGTAGACTTAGAAGCGTCCCACGCGAATATTTTCGCGGGTTGGTATCGGTTTCTGGTGGACTTTAGCGGAAAGATGTAGTGCCATTGGTTGTCGCCGCAGAGATCTTCCGAAGGGTTGAAAACCGTCAACTCCTGTAACCGTTATCGGAAGAAATGAGCACTTTTACGCAAATCTTGCGTGCCTGATGTTAAGCACTGTTAAGCACTCTGAAACTTTCATTCTCTGATGAGTGGCCCAACCCTGAAACCATTGAACAGGACAATTCTAAAGTCTTGGATGTAATCCACCGCCCCAATATACCCATCCCCAGAAAGTTATTAATCAGGTACCTTGTGACTTAATTGGTCGGCCCATAGGTAAGACATTTCATACCGGTGCCCACTAGCTGATACTATTTTGTCCTAGTCTTTCTCCGTGACACACTTCATGCCTAAAAATAACTGGGCCCTCGTATAAGCTTTATTATTTAGCGCCATGCTTCTTATACTGCTGCACCTATTTGTCTCAAATCGGACAAATTTGAAATGTGCCGGTATAGTATTCCACGATTTTGCAGTAATTTATAACTTAATGTTTCTATAATGAAGGAGGTATGCTTGTAACTGCTGGTAGGTTGAAGCGCTGCAATTTGATTTGGATTTTCCTCCGAGTGGTATAATCGTTTACTGTGAAATTGAGTTTGTAAGTTGAAGTCTACATAAGAAGGTATGCCCCTTCTCTCCTCTTGCGTAGCGTTCTTTATCTGTACGACTACATTATCTTGCATTTTTCCCGATGGGTCTTTATAATAAATAATTAGTACTTAGAGATATCTTATGCCTTGTGGAACTTGCTAGCAACGAATGGCAACTTAGCTACCACACCGTCTCTCAATTTTCCTCTAATCTCGATCTTGATGTTGCTGCCGATCTTAGCCTTCTTGTCAATGTAAGCCTGGGCAACATTGCCTCCCAAAGTTGGAGATGGAGATCCAGAAGTAATGTAACCGATCTCAGTGCCGTCTTCGGAGAAAATCTTGTTTCCGTCTCTTGGAGATGGTCCCTTAGAAGTGACACCAATTCTACGTCTGGAGAACAATGTCTTGTCCTTGATCTGGGCCAAAATCTTTGAAGAACCGTTGAAACCAGTGTTTTCTTCTCTGCGGGTCTTTGGAATCAACCACGTCAATGCTGCCTCAATTGGAGTGATAGTCTCATCCAACTCATGACCGTAAAGACACATACCAGCCTCTAATCTCAAGGAGTCTCTAGCAGCCAAACCAATAGGCTTGACAATTTCTGGGAATTCGTTAATTAAGGTTCTGAAGAACTCCAAGGATTGCTTAGATTCTTCTGGAGTGGATGATGGAATTGATAACTCGAAACCGTCCTCACCAGTATAACCAGATCTGGCTACGTGGACAGTGGAGTTGATAGGACTCAATTGGAGGAATTTGGTCTGGCCAAAGTATAACTTAGATAAGTCCTCGTTGGTGAACTTCTGCAAGAGCTCTTGGGCCTTTGGTCCTTGGACAGCTAATAAGGTTCCCTCGAATGGTTCGTGAGTCAAGTTATTAAATTGCTTGGCTTCGCTCTTGATGAAGTTGATATCCTTTTCTCTGCAACCGGCGTTGGTGACCATGTAGAAACTTTCATCTCCGTGTCTTGTTATGATACAGTCATCGATGACACCACCTTGCTCGTTCAATAAAACAGACAAACTGGATGTGAAAGGAGGTAACAAGTCCAAGTCAATTGGAGTGATTTTTTGCAACAAGGCCTGAGCATCCTTACCCTCAATTCTGTGCTGCAACATGTGACTGACATCAAATAAACCGACCTTGGATCTGACCCAGTTGTGAGATTGTATGTGGGATTGGTCCTTGTACAATACTGGCATCTCGAAACCAGCGTATGGAACCATCTTACCGCCCAACTCGATGTGAGCCTCGTGCAAAGGAGTCTTCAAAAGGGTAGAAGCGGTGGAATAGAATTTCTTGTTTGCTACTCTGAACATTGCGGTGGCTGTGTAATGTGATATAGAACGCTATCTAGTCGAACTCTCGTAAATTTTATAGAACTGGGAATTGGTATTTTTATATATGGTGATAAAATTCACTTGTGAAGATATCGGGGAACGTAGATTTTGACTCTGTGGTTTGTTTTGACTTCGCAGGAACAACTGAGCTGCCTGAGTCGTCACAGAGTCAAAATCAGCTGCTCGATGCGCCGTATACGAAAATGCAGTGAGAGCCAGAGACGTCTAGTGCTTGTGTATAGGAATTGAATCTGGCATAGTTAGCTTTGGTATTCGTTTGTGGTTGTCGTCTTGTTGTCTTGTCTTTTAGTCAGTCGTATATTACGTTAGGTGAATTATAAAATGAAAGACAAGTGCAGTCGTATTTATTATATCTATAATTATATCTATAATCATATTCTAACTTATGCATGCACGTTTTGGTACTTCTACGTAGGTAAAGCATTCTCCGGTAAACCAAGCCTGTAGGAGGGGACGGGGTGGTAAATGCTGGTATAGACGATAATGAACACAAAGAAACAGTACACTACCAAGGCTAGCAAATTGTACCAAATTAAGCACGAAAGCTGCTCTTTTCTTTTGGCATGGTAACTTAGATACAATGAGTCAGTTGAGGTTAACTCGGTATTTGTAAAAATGGGGTACTTTTTGGAAAAAATTTGAATGAATTCATTCAACCTCAATGGATTGGAACGATTCAAAAGCAACGCAAACACCATGAAAATGACATTAAAACCCCAAATTGGAGGGAATGCGAGACCGTAGAAGAGGCACCGGAAGCAAAACCGATACCATCTGTTGAAGAAGTCGCAAGCATCACAACGGCATCTCTCACTTTCAGCAAATGCTGCGTTGGATTCATCGATTTCTAACATATGCTCCTCTAACGTGAAAACAAGCTTTCTTGGTTCAGATATTTGCAACATTTATCAATAATCCTTTAGACTCGACATGACCGCTTTGCGGTGGATCATACTCATATATAATGTTATTTTTGCAATCTCGGATTTGTTTGGGTTGCAAGTCTCGTCTTTTGCAATCGTATCGAAAAACTACCAAATTGGGTCTTCACAATGAAGATCTTTTAAAGATCTTTTATAGGTATTCATTTCGTTCACTTGCATTATGACGACTAACCGAAGCGTTGCAGATTAGTGACAAAACTGTCAGGAGCATTCCTGGTGGTTACACTGCAACATACTCCTCTAATAAATAGCACATCTAGTGACTACCCCCTAAGCTCACTCTTTATTCCCATCGCACAGATCCTATTTCATAAAAAGCGCGTACCTGAAAAACGGCACTCACTATATAATCAGTAGTCATGAGTAGCAACTGTCACGGTCAATGTCTACGCTTGACATAAACAGGGTCGTTGCTTCATTGCAATCGTCCAAGATTAAAGAGAGGAATGAGGCATTGGCGTTGTTGGAAAGCTTGACTCTCTCCAAATTCAAAGTGACGTCTAAGCAATTCCGCATACTAAACCAAGGCATATTCGATCTACTCAAACATGAAGCACACATATACTTCACCAACAAATCGACACCAGTCCTGCTAAGGTTGAGCAAAGGATCAACATACTTACGGCTATTAGTCAGTAAGTCTGTCAACGAGAATGGCTTGAAATTGAAGTTCAGAAGCTACTATGAACTTGTGGGGAACATAATAGATACATACTATCTCGGAGAATCCATTCTAGAGCCTTGTGCTCTCGACTTCATCCGTATACTATCAACGATTTTTGATCAGAACTACTTCAAAGAGCACTTGAATAGCGATGAATGGTTGAACGTTTATAACTTTCTCGTGAAGTTGATCACACGACTATTGAACGAATCCTTATCGTACTTAGCTAACATGCCCAACAATAACGAAAAGCTCTTGATAGAACTGTTTACTGCCTTGCAGAACTTGCTACAATGCAATACTACCATATCTATTAACTATTTGCAGTTGCTATCAGGGTCTATATATACCCATTTATTGCCATTGCTTACAAAAGCATCCAAGTTCCTCAATAAGAAGGAGAATATATTAGTGATAATCATATTCAAGATACTAAACAAGTTGATGATCATACTATCTACCGAGGATATGCGATTTGTATATAAGCTAGCCATCATCGGAATTGACCTTATGATAGCATACTATTCAACCCCTTGGGAGAGATTACAGAATGAGTTTCTTGTCTTTTTGAATCTATCTTCTACGCATAATTGCATAGACTTGGATGGTTTAAAATCTCCTACTGAATCGACCTCGATTCTAGATTATGAGATAGATGATGAAGAATATGAAGAGGAAGACTCCATCAGATCAAATACTAGCCCCTCAGGGAAAAGACCGCACAGCACTTGCACGACTCCGAAGGACGACAAAGAGGTCTTGTTATATCGCATTGGCATATTGGTCTCTAGCCTTATGACAAAATTGCATATTTCAGATTTTCAATTAAGGGAAGACAGCATCAGGCTTACACATACAAGTGATCACGATAGAACTTGGTTCCTGCTTAGATCCATTTATTTGAGTTCAAATGATCCCAAAGCTTGGTTGTTAAGCCTTGGTTTGACAAAACTCATCAACTCATACTTTAAGTTGAAAGGAGCTACAAGAAAAACTTCAGATACCCCTTTTGGACTACCAAGTTTCCTTCTTCCAATGAGTAAACGCCAGAAGTTGGGCTTAGTTGGCGAGTCTTTACAAAACACAAATAACATATTGCAATTCTGTAATAAGTTGATTAGTGCAGACCTGGATCCAAAAGTACAACAATCAGGTCTACAAATATTGATATTTTTTCTTGAGAACAGCTTCAGAAATGAAACAGTAAATTTGGATATTAATAGTCAAGACTATACAAAAAGTGGTTCGAAAACACTTGCTGATTCTAGCGATATACTCGACAGCACATTTGAAAACACGACCTTTGATTTTCAGATAAATGACGGTACGGATAATGAACCTTTCGACAAGGCCATTATTCTCAAAAACATATTGGGAACATTTCATAACTCCAATTTGAACTACTGGTCCCTTCTAGCATGCAAGTGTTTATTGTCGGATTATATTCACCATGGTAGCAATAACCGCTTCAAGAAGTTTAGCCCTCGCTTTTTTCTTCATTTGCTTAAATTGTCTCTACAAGCTGTCAAACAAAAAGAGCTTTCCAGAATAGCGTGCAACATGGTTTATTCTGTTATTCTCTGCCAATCCAATGAAGAGTTATCAAAGATTATTGACAAATCGATTGTCACTCAACTTGATAACTTAATAGATTTGTCAGAGATAAATGGGCCGGTTTCAATATTTGACGAGGCTTTCCAATTATGGTATGCAATCAATAAAGTGGTAAGAGAGATCAACTTACCGAAGAAATCTGTGTTAGCTGAACGAGCCCAAGATTGGTTGCTTTCCAAATGGGAAAACGCGTTTCAGCCATCTAATATGAACTTCTACTTTGATTGTATTGGTCTCTCTACATTCATATCTTGGCTATGTGGTAATTCAGAAACAATTGGCAGTTCAAAGTACTTCCCTGGTATATACAAGGGCCCTCTAAATGAGTACTTTTATCTCATGGAGTCTTATGCAGAGTTGGAAAATTTCATCGTTTTAGGTACTGATAATGCAGAAGTTGGCTTATCAATGAGTATAGGCAGTTTAGGAGACAACGGTAATTCTCAGCAGTTGATGATTAAGATTTTGGAAACAGTGAGATCCTTCGGGTCTGGTACTACAAGTCTGAAAGCACTTTTGCAGTGGTGCGTACTATCACAGAAGATATTTGCAAAGATTAAGGATAAATTTGCTTATAATGCAACTGCATCTTCTCTCGAGTTTCAATTTACAACATCATTAGAATCATTGAAATATATTGATAGTGGTAGTGAAGATGTGCGATTGTTTTTAGAAGCCTTCAACGCGATAGAGCTTTCAGATCTTGACCTGGCCACGCAAAGACAATTTGCAACAAAATTCACTTTTGAACTGTACCTTCAAACATTTACTAAATTGCTTAGGAACCAAATTGTGGTTGGTGCTAGTAAAACTGAGTCTATGTTTGACAATGAGTTCTCGGAAATTAATAACAATAGCCCAGCTCCAACGCATCTGCCAATGAAATACTTGTCAAGTCATTTACAATTTCATTATGAGTCCACACTAGCACTTGAAATTATCAAATTCATATTCAAGAGTGATGAAATCAGGGGGAGAGCTCTTAATGTGACAGTCGCGACACTTGCAGACTTTTTCGAAGAGTTGGATCCTGAGGATTTAGTGGCGGCATACTACTTCATGATGAACAACTACAGCTCCAAAATGAGGGCCGAGAATATCTCTACCTTGAACCTAAGTCGCTTGGTGCGTATTCTTGGTGAAAAGATCTTAGTTGACTATGCCTTAGAGCGAGCAGAATTAACTTTGGTGACGACTTCTCGATTTTTGTCGCTCTTATTACCGGTATTTATTAGTGACGATGACCAAAACCTCAAGAAGGACTGTTATGATATGTGCCAGTGGCTTTTGCAGTGTGGAAGCAAGGACCTAATTCTCACTCAAGCAGGTAATTTTTATTTTGCGGGATTCCTCGCACAGCTTATTCCTATTAATGATGAAACGGTCTTGAATAATGGCTCACTAAAGGCCGTTCTATTTCAGAAGTTTTCTATTGCGTCCAATTCGATGAAAGTTAATTTGGTACCCGAACTCATCGCTCTCATGGGCAACTCGAGCATTTCAGAGCAGGCTACAATATACAATGATCTTTTTATGCGATTTTCAAATCCAGAATCATCCGTTGAAACTTGCGCAACTTTTGTTTTATTTTTTTGCAGCATTTCTCGGAGCTCCTCTCAAGTCTTGCTATCATCTCTCTTTAACTTGCTAGAATGCTCCAGATTCGATTTTTTTGGTCCATATTTGGAACGAGCCATAAGATCATTTTGCCAATACTTGAACATTGACAGGCCTAAGAACTTATTTAGAGCTCTAAGGTTTGAAATTCTTATGTGTTGGTTGAAGTTCGATAGCGTGGAACTTTTCCCATTTCGCTTATTCGAGTATACAGATAGAGAGAAATTTTACTTGGAAAATTATAGACAATTGGTTGCAATATCAATAGCCACAACTCCAAAACCCACTAGTCCATCAAATTCTCTTATTCATCAACTATCCAAATTAAAGAATTGTGACGAAGCATCATTGGTATCTGAAAGTTTGCCATTGATAGTACCAATTGCTTATACCCGAGATGGTATAAGAAATGTTGTGTTTGATATAGTTTTGACTCACTTTCAGGCATCATTTAAACAAGAGTTTAAAGACAAATTAATCTTGATTGTTTTGGAACTAATCAAGTATACAGATTTGACAAAGGAGGACTTGCTCCTTGATAGATATAACTCTGAGATTGCATCTATTTTGATATCAAAGAAAAACACCAAGCAATTAGATCGTCCCGGTGAAATGTCAGTACCTTTGAATTCTTCATTAGAGCTAATGAAGCAGATCATTGAAAAGTACAGTCCTAACGGTGAGATATTCTGGATGCCTAAGCAAGTTTTTTTCCTTTTTCGTAGAGTCTCAGGAATGTTTCAGCACTCGCTTTCCGTTGATCACAAATTATTAGTTCTTCGAAGGTTAAAGCTAATTTGTATTTTGGGAAATGAGCAAATCCATAAATATGAAGTCGTCAAATTGATTATTGAAATCTTGACTCCATTTTTAATTATTCCTGAGCTAGTCCCAGATATCTGTAACTTTCTTTCTGCGCTCAAGATAGATCAATTTTTCCAGTACTCAGATGAATTGTCTTTACCCTTGGTTATTCAAATTGCTGCTTCTTTATTAGCAAATAATGTCAAATTACTGAAGTCCCATCTATTATTAGTGCATTTGAATCTCTTTACCCAGAGGATAGGAACAGAGCGGACAGTGTTTGATATCCTCCATCTGGCAACATCGATTCTAGAATTAGGTCGCTTGGGGACGATTAAGGGCTGCACTGAGACAGATATAGAAGCATTCTTAAATGATGAGAAAGAGCTTAGAATGTGCTGCGGTGGAAAATCGTCAAAAAGTGTCATGAAACTAGTATCATTAGTTTTTAGAACTGATAATGCCCACAGAGCGGAGGGAAATCTTCAAAATGTTGTAAATGCTCTATTGCTGGTCAACAGTGAAGAGTACGATCATCAAACAAAAGAATTCAACCTATGGTGTGCGAGATATTTATCAAGGTATTATTTAAAAGGAGAATGGAGTAACTATGATAAGGCGTTTCAATCACAGAATGAGTATAAGGGTATGTTGAGCCTCGAGTTTGAGAAGGAGACAAAGGTATTGGACACTGCCATAAAAGGAATTATCGAGTATATTGGATCCACTGACTGCGAAGTTTCTGCTTGCGCAGAATCTATCTTGGGAGCGCTAATTTATAAGTACGAAACATCAAGAGGAGATGTTTTGAAATTTATTAATTTTGAGGAACTATACCAAAAGTTCAAATCTTTTATATTTCCACTCGATTTCCATTCCTGTGTCTTGATCAATGATGACCGTGAATTAGATTATCTAGGTGACAATCTCGAATATGTCATACTGAATCTTCATAGCCTTGTTGAAGGCTCATCATTTCCAATTTGGACCACAAGAATCCTTCTAGCCATCATTCAAGAACTATCATATTATACCACTATTGCTCCTTTAATTTCAACATTTGTTGTCAAGGTTACTTCGTTTGCGAAGCATTCTTTAGCATTTTTCGTATGTTATTTTCTTTCTGTGAAAGGCAAAACGGCAGCAAAGGACATTAGAGCATTAATATCAGAATTTGTTGATTTACAGAGTGCTGACAAAAATTCTATCTCACTATTTACTGAAATTGTTTTGTCAATCAGAATTGGAGCTCGGAAACAGATCCCTCAATTTGTGGAAGTAATGGAAGGTATAGATGTAGATCGCTTTTTCGAAATGGCTGCAAAAAATAAGCTATACAAGACCGCGTTCATGCTAAATGAAGATTTTAATAGCTCCAGTCCCGATAGCAACTCGCCAGACGAAGTTAATCCTGGTTTGCTTTCTCTGGTTTATGAGTCTATCGATAATGAAGACCTCATATACGGCCTCCAGGCAGAAACTTCACTTGACTTTGTTATGTCGATGGTCAATAGAGGGTCCGATACATCTGAGCAATTACTTTACAATAGTGCCATGTTTGACACTGAAATGTCTCTAAATTCAAAGCATCGAAATTCGAGCATTTTGAACTCTATGGTAAAGAATGGTTTGATGGGTGTGTCGCGGCTCATCAGCACACAAGATTATAGTGGAGGAACTGACGATAGCTTTGAATGGGGTTGGAAGTTGAATCGTTGGGAATTGCCGGTTCCGCACGAAGCTTTAAAGGAGCACGAAGTGATATATAAAACTCTTAAGCAAGTTCATGACTATCCACCAATGGCAATGAATGCTTGTGAGGACTCCTTACTTGGTCTCCTTCTCAATAAAGACAAAGTTGTTAACTATTCCTTGAGTCTGAAGGAGTACAGACTCAATAGCTTGAATTGGTTGAAAACTATTGCTACGATTTCAAGTATTGAGGAGATCTTCTCTGAGGGGGTGACCCTCAACGACTTAACTCTGAAGTTTGATGAGAACACTGACTGGTTTGAAAATGCAGAAATGAATAACTCAGAATCTATTCTTCAGGCAAGACAGGTCACGTTTCAGTTATTGGGTAGTTTTCCTGCTAGCTCGGTAAGTATGGGATCACAAGAGATTTGGCTTTGTGCATTAAACTCGCTAATTCGCTATAATAATTTATCTCGGAACTCGCAAGAGAATCAGAAAATGACAAACTCAATGATACTCATAGACACCATTGCAAATACGAAGCTTCGTGATGTCGAAGGTATTAAAGAACTCGTTCAATACCAAATAGCATTTTCGCTCTGGGCACAAGGACAAACAAGCATTCCAGTTGCAATGTTAAGAAGCTTGACTTCAGAGAACTATTCGCCATTGAATTTGCGCAATCATCATGAATGCTTGATTGGTGCCCAGACTGTTAGCTGGTTGGCACAGTCCAGACAAGCAGCGGCACCAGTGATAATGGAGAAATACGTGGATCCAATTTCAGAAAGAGCCAAGGACATGCAAAATCTTGATCAACAGAGACAGGTCTTCAAATTGTTAGCACGATATTGTGAAAGTCAATTCAAGTCGAGAGGCTTGAATGAGGAAATTGCAAAATTAGAAAGAAGAGTGTCTGACAAGAAATTAGAGATCGAAGAATTGAAATCCCACTATGGCAAAACATCAGTTCCACCTGAAGAGAAGAAATCAGTACAGCGCTTTTATTCCAAATTGAAAAATCAGCTTCAGGCGGAAAATACAGATCTTGAAAAGGCAAAAAGAAGTAAAGATGACTTCTCGGAGAGAGCTATTGAATATTATCTAAATAGTATTGGCTGGAATGGTGGAGAAGAATTGGATAGGTTTTTTGCCCTTTGGCTCGAACTTTCAAATAAAGAAGAGATGAACTCTAGATTGAGGATGTCAATTCGAAGTGTTCCTAGTCACCTTTTAATTCGTTGGAGTACACAATTGATTTCGAGACTATCTAGCGACAATACAGAATTTCAGGAAAACTTGAAGCAGATGGTATTAGAAATGTGCTGTGCTCACCCATTTCAAGCTCTTTATCAGCTTATTTCTTTGAGGAAGCATAAAACCCATGCCGAAGAACTGCAGGACTTGGTCATGCTATCGAAATACTCAGCGGCAGAGAAGATATGGCAGAGGTTGCTACACATAAATATTGGACTAATTGGTGAAGTTTTACAGCCTATTGAGAGATTTTGTGATGAAGCAGTTAAGCTTTCAGAATATAAAGTCTCTAGAGGTAAATCAATGCATTTGGAAAAGCTTTCTATTGGGAATTACTGGCTCCAAGACTTGCCCGCAATTCCACCTCCTACGATGGATTTGCCTGTTGACTCGGATAAGTACAAGAATCTTCCAGTACTTATAAGTATGGGCAATAAAATAACAATAGCTGCTTCAGGCCTAAGTTTGCCTAAGATCGCTACATTCAGGCTCTCCGATGGTACAGAGCATAAAATATTGTTGAAACATGGTACAGATGACTTGCGTCAAGATTCGATTATGGAGCAAGTTTTTGAGAAAGTGAATGAAATATTCAATAAAGATAAGGAGACAACGAGAAGAAACCTAAGGATTCGTACATACAAGGCGGTGCCATTGGGGCCCCAATCTGGTATTATTGAGTTTGTCCCTGATTCCGTAGCTCTCATTGACATCATAAAGCCATATCATGTCAAGTATGATAAGCTCAAGTTAGAGAAAGCAAGGGAAATGATGAAGGAATGCCAAGCAGGTGAAAAGGTAGAACGACAACGAGTATTTCAAAAAATCATTGGTAAAATTGATCCCGTTTTGCAACACTTCTTCTTTGATACGTTCTTAACTCCTGATGTATGGTTTGAGAGTAGAATTGCTTACACTCGTGGAATTGCAACGACCTCCATTGTTGGTCATATTTTAGGTTTGGGAGATAGGCACTGCAACAATATACTTTTGGATAAAATCACCGGCGAGCCTATTCATATTGACTTGGGGGTAGCTTTTGATCAAGGAAAGCGTTTGCCGATTCCAGAGACTGTTCCATTCCGGTTAACCAGAGATATTGTAGATGGTTTTGGCTCGACGGGTGTTGAAGGTGTGTTCAAGAAATCCTGCGAACACACCTTCAGGGTATTAAGAAGTAACAAAGATCATATTTTATCCATATTAGAGGTCTTAAGGTGGGATCCCTTATACTCATGGTCCATTTCACCCATTAGAAAGAAGAAATTGCAAGAAGAAGACGGTGGAGCAGGCTACATCAAACCTCAAGAAGACGGCTCCGAAGCAGGTCTCGCAGTTCTGGGAGTCTCCGACAAGCTTGTAGCGGGAGGTCTTAGTGTGGAAGCTACCGTAAGAGAATTGATTCAGGAAGCTTCTAGTCCTGACAATTTGGCCCTTATTTATTTCGGCTGGTGTCCCTTTTACTAAGGAAGGGACGTATAACATTATTCATAGACCCTAGTATTGTATATAGCAAATGCATCAGCCGTATCTTATATAGTCTCGGCCCCATAAATCGGAATCGGCAATAACGCGAACTGTCGCAAAGTAAGTACATGGAATATTCAATTGTGTTGCTATGAAGCATTGAATAGGGGCATTGAGTGTAGTTATGACAGGCAGTGTAGAAGAAGTATTGAATAGTAGTGTCTTGTCGGGTACCGTAATATCAATTCCATTTGAGATTGTGGATGAGGACACAGACGATGTCATAAAACGAACGGTACTATTTGTACATGTCTCCAAAGCGGAGTACGAACCGTTCAGCGATGACCCCAATTTCATGAACATTTCCCTCACAGCAGGGTATGAAGATGGGACATTTCACACAACAGTAACCAAGGAATCCAGCTTGAGCATTTTTCGGAAGAACTTGACAAGCAAAGAAGTCGTTAAGGAAGAAGATCAGTTGGAAGCATTGCAAGAATTATTTCCATTAGACAACGAAGACGTTATAGAAGAGGAGAAAAAGTTCAAGGATCTTCGACTCTCTGTACGGATGGTCACAAAGAGTCAATACTACGATAAAGAAACCACAGAACTTGTAGAAGAGGATGAAGATCCCAATGAGAACCCGATTGTAATATCAATAAAGACCAATGCACGCATACCGATCACGTTAGGAAATATAGAGCTAGCTCCCGTCAATTTGGAAGAAGATCCTAATCTAAAGGATGAAAGGAGTTTATTCAATTGGATGGATTTGATATTAGTCCAAAACAAAAGTATGCTTGCTCAAATCAAGTCTTTGCAGTCTACAGTAGGATCACTAAAGGAAGAGAATTACCAACTCCATAACAGCTACCAAATATGTAAGAACGAATATAGCATGATAGTCAATGACTTAGAGCTGAAGTTTTATCAGGTTCTAAACTCAAAGAAAGACAAAATATGGGAACTTACGAAGATTGAAGTTCCTTCAAACCATCTAGAACGCTTGAATCAAGACTACATTGGAGGAGCTGCTAAATTACAAGCCATAAGCAGAACTCAAATCCCAAGTGAGTTGGACGCCAAATATTTGAGTCCGACAAAGAAAAGGAAAGCTACCACTACTTCTAAACCTCCTACAAAGAAAAGAGCTACAAGGAAGAAGAAAAAGATCGAATCAGATGAAGAAGACGAAAACATGAGCGACGAAGAAGAAGACCAAGAACTAGGACAGGAGCCGGAGGGCCATAATGAGGTCACAGTCAAAAAAGAACCAGAATCGCAAGCGGGTGTATCAGCAAAAGATGAATTTCCTGAAATTGGGGACGAATCTCCCTCTAAGAGGAGAAATCTTAGAAGATCCTCACGGATAACTATTAAGCAAGAAGAAGCGGATGGCCCGAAGCTAAAGTCTTTCAATTCGTATAGTGACAGGGAAATATTGAATAGTGTTCTAGACGAGAAAGACCATGAAGAGGAAGATGGTGACGAGGAAGACGAGGAAAATGAAGAAGAAGATGACCATGAATCGGATAACGTTAGTGATCCTGAGTTTGAAGAAAGTGATCTGAAAAATCAAAAGGATGAAGATACTCAGCCAGACCTGGCTAAGTCTCTGGACACGATTCACTTGGATTTAAGCAAGAGTAAACGGGTGTCAGAAGGTAGTAGCGAAGTCGTCCCTGATAGTCTTGAGGAAGCAGAGGAAGAACAGCATAACTCTTTACAACATCCAGTCAAATACCTAGGTCAACCGCATACAGAAGGAGATATAGATGATGGTGCCGGAACAGACTACAGTTCTTCAGAAGACGGAAGTGAAGAGGTCAATGGACCTTCAAATACAGAAGCAACTACGGCGGTACCACAGTCTGAGCAGCCGGGAGTTGATACAGATTACGAAAGTTCGGAAGCCGAAGGTGGTGATGAAAATACGAAGAATGGAGAGGAAGCCCATCCGAAAAGTCAGAATGACGTGGAGACTGATTACAGCTCTTCTGACAACGATTAGAAGAAATAGGAGGTTCTTTATCATCTTCGCATAGTATATCCGTAACATATTAATCTTGCTGCAACATTGCAGCCAATATGATTCATGCTACTTCCTAAGGTGTGTGAACACAAAATATCCAGGAGAAGGCTTATTCAAGGTAGGTTGGATAAGTTTCTAAATTAGGGGTATTATAGTGCTTCTTCGGAGTGCTTATTAATAGATGCTTAGTGATGATAATAATAAATTATTTTCAAACTACAAGTAGAAGTAGTAGAAGTCGAGTTGATCAGGTTGCTTATTGTCATTGCAACTTCACTGGCAGAGTATTGAAAAGCCGTAGATTACTCTAAGGATGACCAATTATGAACGTAGTCGTAAAATATCGAACAATTAGCATGAGCTACTGAATGGGCACCCCTCATATTGTTGCCTAAAACCTATTATCTTTTGAAAAATTACTGCACAAATCATGATTTACAAAATGACTGGATCAAGTATTCGAATACCAGTATAGGAGAACCCATTTAAAAAGGGGTTTCATTGTCATTTTTCAGACATTTTTTGGCATTTTTCAGACACACTTTGTGGCTGCACCAGGGTCTGCCATTATGCTTCCGACGATTTGTCGAGCACTTATGAGACACCACTACATAATGCACACTAAATTCATGTAAACGAAGAGGAAGATCCTGTCTCGCCAAGGATGTGCCTGGCAGCCTTAGACTGACAACAGGTAGCGAGCAGTCGTCTCGGATTGTAGCTTTACCATTTTCTCACAGATCACATCGCAAATCCTAGCTAGCATTAAAATTGCCTCACTAAAGTTCACTATGGCCCTCACTGACGGCTCTAAACCTACCAAAAAATATAACGGCTTGGGGGAACTTGGGGGCATTGGTGTCGGATACTTTGGTGTCTGAAGGAGTCGGCCCCAAAAGCGGAAAAAAATGCGGACAAAGCAGAAGAGAAAGGGCCATTACCACTTGTGTCACGTGACTGGATGATTTGGATGAAAAAGTTTCCAGAGGCATAGGAGCATTCTGGAGGAAGCATTTCGTGGCCAGGCAGTGATTCTGAGGTCAATTTTCATTGGAAATCTACGAAAACGCTCAGGGACTTAATTTGAGTTCATCTTCCACATTTCCCCAATGTATTCCACCCATTTCTCTGCTACCGCCTCTACCGTCGCTACCGCTCTCTTCCTCCACCATCTCTACTCGCCAGAACCCTCCTGCAAAATCTCAGCGCGTGAGAAAAACCATCTCGTTCTCTCGGATTCTTCCAGCGATTTTTTTTACACTACTTTTCTTTTACTGTAGTAGAGACAGCCACAAGAACAAGTTTAGTTTGTAATACCATTTCAAGACCCCGATCTGTTATTCACTGTCGTCCGTGCTTATTCGGTTAAGTATCTCCACCAGTGTCAGACCGCTTTTTCTTCAGTTCCGCATCGCCCAAGGTGTTGCAGTCATCGTCTTCAGTAGTTTTTTAGTTCTTAGTTCTGGTTCGTTTCCAAAACCGCACAGATCAAAATCGCCATCTGTTCTTCACCGACCACCATCACCAGCACCGTTGGCTCAGTACGTTCGAACTCGAATCAGCACCATACCATACCGACCCCCATCTCCGGTTTCCGTCTGCTTTTCATAAAGCCAATCCCGTAACCAACCCCATCCGTGTCGTGGCTGATCTGTGCCTTTAGCGCATCTTATATTTTCAACTCACTACTTCCGTCACCGTCTGTGTGTCTGAAATAATCAGAAGTCACATCCATCTGTCGACTTAGATATCTTCGAGAATTCTCCGTGTTTTTGCTCGTTTGATAACTCGTTTGAGATCACTTCGTCGTTAGCCGCCAGTGAAAAGAATCCTTCGCTCTATCGAACCGGATATAACCACTACGAAACACGTTATAAACACTCATCGCTTGCTTCTTTTCTCCCAACTAGCACTTCAAACAACTAGTATTCAACATGTCATACTACGATCCGTACCAAGGCATACCTCAGCAGTACATGGCTCAGCCATTCTACCCTCAGTACTTTGCTCAGCAAAATCCAGAAGAACAAATCATTCTTCAGGATGGTAACATGGGTCAAAATATCGACAACAGACAACCTTCCTACGACCAGTACCCACAATACCAAGGCGACGGCTCTTCGTTTGCTTTCAATGGTGTCGACGTAGCTTCAGGCTCAGGCGGAAGCGACTTCTACGCCGACGAAGGTGCAGTTTTCGTCAACGGCCCTAACGGAGGTTCCAATGGACACTCCGGTATGCCTCAGCAACAGAATGGAAACTTGATGAACTCCATGCAGCATCAAGGTCAGTACGCTCCTATGTCCAACGGTCCTAATTCTGTTGTTCAAAACCAGGGCTTTACTTCGAATAACGGGTTACAACCACAGAACGTAGCCCAATCTCAATCTGGAGGTGACGTCATCTACGGCCAAGGAGCTGGTAATGGTGCAAACTCCGCAGCTCCATCCAGAACTGTTTACTTGGGTAATATTCCAGCCGACATCCAGCCCAATGAGTTGTTGGATTACGTTCGTTCTGGTATTCTTGAGAATGTCAAGATTCTTCCAGCCAAGAACTGTGCCTTCATTTCTTTTATAGACCACCAGTCTGCTCTCTTGTTTCACTCTGATTGTATTTTGAAGAAGTTGAGCATCAAGGGCCATGACATCCGTATTGGCTGGGGTAAGAACACCCCAATATTGCCAGCAGTAATGGAGTCAATCCAAAGAGATGGTGCAACTAGAAACGTTTACTTGGGTAACTTAAATAACCCTGTCAACGGTGAAGTCATCACTGAGCAAGAGTTGAGAGAAGACTTATCTTGTTACGGTGTCATCGACTGCATCAAAATTATCCCTGAAAAGGGCATTGCATTCATTCATTTCCTTTCCATCCTTTCCGCCATTAGGTGTGTTGCCAACTTGCCTTTGAAGGAGAAATACTTGGATAAGAAGTGTTTCTACGGTAAGGACAGATGTGCTTTCATCACCAAGACTCAGCAACATAACGCTGCTCAGTACTTGGGCTTGGCTCCAGGTATGGAACATATTGTTACTGCTGCTGACCGTGAGTTCATCTCCTCTGCTTTGGTTCAGCAGTCTGCTGCTGCTGCTCAGATAGCTACTCAGGCTGGAGGTGCAAACAACTTAGGTAACAGAACTGTCTATTTAGGTAACTTGCACCAAGATTCTTCCGTTGAAGAGATCTGTAATGTCGTCAGAGGTGGTTTGCTCCAAAGTATTAGATTCTTGAAGGAAAGACACGTTTGCTTTATTACCTTCATTGATCCTATTGCAGCTGCTCAATTCTTTGCCATGTGCCAATTGCATGGTTTAACCATCCATAACAGAAGAATCAAGGTTGGCTGGGGAAAGCATTCTGGACCTTTGTCCAATGCTTTATCTTTGGCTGTCTCTAATGGTGCTTCCAGAAACATCTATATTGGTAACATTGTTGACTTCGAGTACTATAATCCTCAAAAGCTCCGTGAAGACTTTTCTAAGTTTGGAGACATCGAACAGATCAACTACTTGGAAGAAAAAAACTGTGCCTTCATCAATTTTGTGAATATCGCCAACGCCATCAAGGCAATTGATGGTATCAAGTCTTTCAATGACTACAAGGCTTTGAAGATCAATTTTGGTAAGGATAGATGTGGTAACTTGCCAAGACAGTTTCAGAATCAAAATTCTCAACAACATCTTAACGGTCTCGACAACATCTCCAACCACTCTTTCTCGGACGGCGAGTACTTGAATGAAGAGCAAAACCTGTCGTTGGGTGGTATTACTCCACCAGGTGCCCAGCAGGCTTCGTCGCTCGCTGAGGAGATCTAGTTCACATTATTTATTCGTGACAGGCCCACACACAAGACACTCATCATTCATCTCATTAAAAATGGAAGATTGAAAAACATATGCTTATTAATATTTGTCACTGTACCACCAACTTCCTATTCCAATAATCATCCTTCCTTTACATTCTATTGTCATTGTTTTTCTACGTTGTTTTCCTTATACTTCCTATGGCTTAATTTGTTCCTGCTTGCAATCTGCCCTAGAAGGCACTTAGTCTTGTTCATTTGCGAGCTTGTTTTATTTATTAGCAGCATTGGGAATAGATTCAATAGAATTCCCAAAAGCGTGTGGAATATAAAAGGGGTTTATTTCAATCATATGAATTTTCAGCATCTTGTTCCTTATAATCTTTACTTTTTAGTTCCTTTTCATCTTTGATTCTGCTCAGTATCTTTATTTCAACGCTCATGAAAATTAATAATTGTTTTATATTTATTCTTTCTTCAACAAGATCGAAAGTTGCCATCCCTAGGAACGAACCAAGTGTTTCTCGGTTCTATTTATTTACTCATTGTCCAAAAAAGAAAATTGAAAGAAGTTTCTGCTGTTTATATTATTAGTTTAGCGCTTTGTTTAACTGTTCATAGTTTGATTTTTCTTTATTGCCATTTATATATATCACGAATTATACATTATATATAAAGCAAATGCCTATTACATGTTTGTCTTCATCCTATTTGCGGAATGATCTTAATGAGAAGGATCATTACTAAGAACGATATGACTAAGCCCACGGTCAACTTAATTAAGAAGAACAAACTGATTTTGCCTCCTGTCTTGTTTTCTAGATAGCTATTCAAATTCTTGTCTATTACTTTGAATAAGTTGGAATTACGAATCATGTTCTCATTTGTTTCATTAAGAATACTCAAATCGTCGGAAAGAATCTTCTGACTTAGAGTATAAGCGGAATTCCTCAATGAAGAGGTCAATTCGGATAACTCGTGAATTATGTCCTCTTGAATTGATTCGTGGTAGTCATTAAGCTTGTCGCGGTCCTTTTCATCGAGTAATTGAGTATGCTTTCCACCAGATAAGAGTCGTTGTCTCAACGACGGCAAATCTTCCTCCTCTTCTTTTATATGCTTGTTCGAAAGAACCGGTTTTTCGGTATCACCGTTGGTACTTCCAGTGATTGCTTCATCCTTTGTTATAGTGGCTTGGTTCTGGGCGTCAAATAGCTCGATTAACTTGGCGTTTACGTATTTCTTCTCATCAAGCGTGTCGTTGATGAGAGTGCTGATACTTTGACTACAGTCTCCGTAGTTTCGGTTATTTGTGGATATATTTTGGGCTAGTTTTTCCTGCAAATCGATAAGGTTGCTTGATATTTGTTCTAGTTTAAACTTATTTACGTATGGAGATCGAGGAAATGCAATGGAGCTCTTTGGAGAAGTAGCAAACTCAACGAGTGAAGGTATTCCTAGATCGTCGAGATCGGTTTTGTATTGCTTTAGTATGTGGTCTATGCTCTTGATAGATGTGAAAGCCATTGTGACTTGACTAATTGTAAATATATTCCAGGTGTATCTTATATCCTTGAATATATTTACGCTTGATTCACAATGACAGACACAATTTTTAGTGATCTGGAGTTTTGGTGTCTTCTTCGCACCAAGAAAATTGCTACCAAAATTGCTGAGAGAAATGTTGTACGAGGTGTCTAATAGAAAGTATTAAATACATTTATGTGACGCTCTTAAGATTATACTAGAATCAAGAGTTGTTGCATTATGAGAGAACTATTTCTACAAGATCTACAAGTTTTACAACTGCTTTATTGCAGGAAATGTCAGCCCAACTACTATCAAACAACGACCTACGGAATATGAGGAATCGTGGTTAGCGAAAAAGGCTCGGAATCTATTCTAAGGATTAAGGTACAAACCACCAGCACAGTAATATGAGTAATTGAAGACAGTGGACCCTCCCAGAAAAGGAGGGCCCGGTATTCTCTTCTATTTCTGATTTCAAGGTCTTCCCCTTATATCCTATATTGACAAGGAGCAAAGGAACTCACTAAAGTGACAGTAAAGAATTTTCTTTTAAGTACAAAGAGTTAGCAGATGGACGTACTGCAGATACTAATATATTGTTACCCGGATACCATTATACTTTGGGGAACTGTAAATGCTGCAAATCGATCACAGTGTTGGTTGTGAAACGTAGAGTTCGTTATATCGTCATTGCTCTTAGTTAACGCTAACAGTTGGTGTTCATCTCTTCGAGCTCATCTCGGTGTTGTTTGAGGCAAAAGACCCGAAATCCTCGGCTTTGAGTTAGTATTTGAGTATCACAATTGGGACACGGCTTTCAACTTCTCCAACTTCTCCAAGGACATCAAGACCTTCGACAACAAGACCTCCAAGTTTAACAACGAAATCCCCCGCTCGCTCAAAGAACCAACAGAATCGTCCAGGAGAGATTCGGAAAGGTTAAGGACATCTTACAATTGCAAAAATTATTGGGCGGTATGGTTGGTGAGTTTGAGGGCTTACTTAAAGAGAACAATAAGTTGTCAGCGGGTAGTCACAGCAGTACCAGAGATCCCGGGGACTTTGATATCCAGTAGTAGAGAATGACATCAGCTTACAGTAATTAGTATTTATTTCATATTTATTTCGTGCTTTTAAGGGCGTGTGTACTGGAGTAGGAGATCTTAATATAAGATGAATAAGAAGTTTGCTGGTGGAATTGCAGCTCCCCAGAAACCTACCACCTCCTTCTTCAAAACATAAGAACGGGTTTGATAACGTTACCGTTCTTCATGTCGTCTACGGCTTTCTGGAATTCTTCGATCTTGTAAACCTTTTCCAAGACTTCAATAGGAAATTGTCCCTTTGAATGCCATCCGATCATCTTTGGAATGAACTTTTGGGGGTGGGCATCACCTTCGCAACTTCCAAGCAATCTCTTACCTCTTGTCATAAAATCAAGTGAAGGTATTGGAATTGTCTCTGTAAATGAAGAGACTCCGACATAGACAATCTTACCACGATTGTTGGCATTGTTGATTGCATTAACCACAAATCTTGAGCCGCCAATACACTCAAAAGAAAGATCAGCACCATTACCGGTGATTTCAAGAATTTTATCATGAACTTCCTCGTCGGAGCCAGCTTTAATGATATGGGTGCAACCCAACTTCTTTGCCAATTCGAACTTTGCTTCGTTGATGTCAACTCCAATAATTGGATTACACCCTGCGATTTTCGCAGCCATTATACCAGCAAAGCCAACCCCTCCAAGACCATAGACAACACAACTCTCACCGGCTTGGGCATCTCCAGTGTTGTAAATTGAGGCAGCACCTGTTTGGAATCCACAACCCAATGGGCCATACTTTGCAAGGTCCTCGTGCTTGATGCTCAAGCTTTTAACGTTGACACAACTGGTTTCATTCACCACTGCTCTTTTAGCAAACGATGATTGACCGAAGAACTTGCCTCCAACTTTATCCCCTTCCAAAGTGTAGGTATCATTCCCATCTGAGCCAAACAAGTTCTTAGGTACGAATTCGTAGCAATATGCTGGGTAACCTGACTTGCACTGAGAGCATTCATTGCAATATGTGAACGAAAGAACAACGGGATCTCCAACTTCGACAGAAGTGACCTTTGCACCAATTTTGGCAACGTAGCCAGTTCCCTCATGCCCCAATATCCTTGGGAAAGTGGCTGGATCTCCTAATCCAATGAAGATATCTGAATGGCAGAGACCGACTGAGTGCATATCCACGAGAACTTCATGGTCCTTGAGCTCCTCTCTCACCTTAATTCCCGATTTGAGTTGCCAGTTGACGGACTTTCCATCTTCGGAGGGGTAAGCTACAATTGCAGATGTTGTTAACATTATACTATATTGAATAATTGAATAATTGAATTACAGACATACACATTATATTAATACCGGATAGATACACGCAATGCATGCGCTATATATATATACCAACTAATTATAGTCATTGCATGTGGGGATAATATTGTATCCTGTCAACAGCCAACTCCTTCCCAACAGCTGACAAGGTGTCACGGCGGACTCTGGTGCTACCGCTACGGTCTCCTGATTTTCCGTGGCCATGTAGAGGTACCCTCCTCCATTGATTGTCCGTCACGTCACCAGATTCTCATTACATCCAACGGGAACAAATAATATCCGTTCCACGATCGCGTGTTACTATGCAGCCTTTTGCAACTAGAGGAGGCTGAACCACTGGGTATGCCTATATCCGCCTCCCCACATTTGATGATTTTCTAAAGGGGAACACACGTCAGAGCAATATAGTGCTAAAAGAAGTGATGGTCGTGACAGTTGGTCAATCGATGTATGTAAGCAGTGGGCATGCTAACTGTGCTCGGTGGTGGCTGCGAAGTCATTGGGTGCGAATTAATAAAGTGGTTTGTGCTGATCTCGGAATTATGCGACAGTTCTGCTCGGGGTAAGTGAGGTGCATTGCAAGCTATGTGTCACTGAAATACTATGAAAGCGCCAAAGTGTAAGTATTAAGCAAACTACCATGTTTTCTAGTGAGCCGTGAGAGCAATGCTCCCATGTTATGCGCTCGAGAATTTTTTGAAAGAAAAAGTAAATGCGTAACTGAGAGTATATTGAGTATCGATTCGATATAAGCTTTAACAAGACATGACATAAGGATAACCATCGTTGTTGTTTTGGATGATGGGTGTCTTCAGCATATGTGTCTGATTGAATCTGTTAACTTAGAAATACGAAAAATAAATACAACAATTTGTACAGAAAATGAACAATTATTTGCGAAATATCATCTCTAAACCAAATGCAACTTCAGCTAAGAACTATTGTATTCTTAGCTCCTGGATTGTTTCTTCCAAATACTTTTAGGTATAAAAGAAGAGTACGAATACCTATAAACGGTGATTTCATATAGATGACGTGGAAGATATACAACACCAAATAGGGCACAAACAGATGTTGTTGAAAATGTGGTCCTCCAACGGATAGATCATCCTTAGAGGCTTCTTGCCATAAACTCTCTTTGGGAACACATCGTTCTCTATTTACATTCCTACGAAGAGACTCAGTCTTTTATTCCAATATAAACTTACGACATGGCAAATTAAAGGGGAATGCTGTTGCAACTTAGCTGCAAGTAATGTATTTACGACTCAAAGCATAGCTTTTCAAAACACTAATATAGCAGATATTGTGTGGGCCATGAATGTTGCTCTTTAGAACAATAGAACATATTATTTTCTATAGTAAAGGTATTTTTAACTTCATGTTTACCAAAAAGCGACTCCTGGACCCTCAAGGAGCCACTACTCTTATTCCCCATATTTAACTTTAATTTTGTTGTACCTTGGTCACTTTTCCAGCTAACTCCTTGTTAATGGATGCAAAAGCCTTTTTCATCATGTGTCAATTTCCTGCATACTCACCCCGTGGTATGAAAAGTTTCAATGAATGTGGTAATTATGACATCCCGATTCCCCCATTTAGTCTTTTGCAATAAGCTTCATGGGGTAATGTTTACCTTTTTGCTGTTACTGATCTAAATGACCCATTATTCGAAGGGTCAGAAGAGCAGACCTTTTGCCATGCTAATAGTGGGCATGTCATCTTCACCAGGTACTGTTGTTGAGTCTCGAGAGTACGACGCTGGAGAACAATAATGCATGGCAATATGTACAGGAAACAATTTCAGCACCTGTGGGGCTAGCAATACCAAAATGCTTTGTCTTCGGGATCACTTCTTCGGATTACTGTATATTGTGGAAGTTTAGCCAGCGACGAGGTTAGTTTCTACAGCCTAACCACAGAAATGCATGTACAACAGCCAAGCGTGTCCATTTGATGTCGTCAGAGTTAATCTGTACGGAACCGGTAGCCGTGGCAGCCATACAGGCCGTCCTTCACATCTCGTTGTTTGAGAATTTCAGATCGATCAGGATAGAGGAAAGAATCACGATAGGCGGAGGAAAATACTGTAGTTCGCATGTATGTTTCACCCCTGAAAAGTCTTGCAGTTGGCTCTTAGAAGGTTTGATCTGTAAGCTCGTGTTAGACTTACTCTACCGTAGAAACGGAGTTACGCTAATTCCTATGGGTAGGATAAGCTGTTGAAGTGTATGACTCCTCCTATGGCCAACTGGTACATTCCATTGTCCTTCTTGGGCACTCTTGTACTGCAGTTTGAGCTAACATCAGGATCCATATTTAGATTACGGAACCTACAACTTCATATTTTTGATGGAATGAGAAGCCCCTCGAACAAGTCCAATAATGTCATTCATGATCTGTCCATAGATATGCCTTCAGCTCGGTTCAGCCACTCCCAAGCAATGCGGAGACCACATTTCCAGCATCAGGTTGCATGAAGCCACCCGTAGCTCTAAATGCATAACCTGTCCGTAGAAGGTTGAATGCCATGGAGATTCGCAGAAGAAAAACCTCCCTAGAACATAGTAAAATGCGACCCTTTCTAGGCACTAAGAACCCCCTTTCGGATACCGACGGTACTACCTCTTTCCAGCTTGTTGTCTCATGTTCTTACCAGGCCATTCCTTCTGCTGTCTTTGACTTCTCTTGCTACTTCCTCTTCCCACCACTTCTTCGCAGCCATCTTCTCCACAATCTCTACCCTGATCTCTATCCATGTACTCCCATTCTGTCCAACTCATTACCCATTTCAGATCACCCTGTGTAAACAGCATATCCTTCAGAAACAGCCCAAAAAATAAAATTGCTTTTTTTTCCTTCTCATCCTCTTTGTTTACATAATAAAAATAGATTTATATACTGGAGGAAGTCTCGAAATCAAGGACTAGGATTTATTCATCATTATTTGTTGTACCAGTGTGTCGTTCAAGTGCTGTTAGTAAGGGCTCTTATTATCGCTGTTGCTAATTGTTCGGGTGCAATTTTCATTCGTCACTACAGCTCTCGGTCCTATTCGCCGTGTTACCTCACTATCTGCTGCAGTTCAACCAATGTCCAGCACATCTCCCTAGTATCAAATCACATAATAAACAAGTACTTGGTTCGAATCAGCAATCATAGAATAACCTTTTAGCATAACTCCCATACTCATAATAATAGTCATAATAGCATCATGAAGTCATATTTGGCAGCACTGTTAGCGCTACTACTCAGCAGGACTGCTGTAGGGGCCACATGGACTAAGGGCGGCTGTTTCAAACAATCTGGTTCTTTGGGATTCCTGCTCTCGGATAAGTACATATATCAATCGTCGGCACATTGCGAGGAACAATGTAGCGATCAAAGAGTGGCAGCTCTCCTCAACGGAGGCTACTGCTACTGTGGCGATACGGCTCCAGACCCGGACGATGAAATCGACGAACTGAACTGTAATGTTCCTTGCGCAGGTTACAATTTAGAAGAGTGTGGAGGGTCACTGGCATTTTTGATTTACATTAATGCAGACGTAGAGGACGCAGAAACATCCCTGTCCACCTCTTCAACAAATTCTAAGACGTCGTCGAGCTCATCAACATCGTCAACTTCGAGTTCGTCAACTTCTAGTACATCCTCCGATTTGACCTCATCCACCCCAACATCGACAGGAGAGTCGTCAACAGAAGAAACGTCAGACATACAAGCTTCATCTACTCTGTCGGACCCTCCCTCCTCGTCTTCATCATCGTCCTCTTCATCTTCAAAGGCACACAACCAAGTCACAACCATTATATCTACATTGACAACTAACCCATCAGGAACACAGCAGTCGGTCATTTACAAAACCATTGTTGACTCCTCTGCTCCTACTCCCACACTGTCAGATCTGGCAGATCACACCAAAGGCAGTGGGGACGATAATGGAGGCTCCAGTAAGTCATTGTCTACGGGTGGCATTGTAGGAGCTGTAATTGGATCCATATTAGGTCTTGCTTTGATTGCTGGCTTAATTTTCGGTATATTCTGGTACAGAAAGAGAAGAAACGAAGACGACGACTACGATGATGAATTTACGCTCTCTGGTCCAGATATTGAGAAGAGTCAAGGAATTAGACCACCATCATTGAATCCTAACCCATTCTTGGTGGCAGGTGGGTACAATTTCGACACTGCTCAACAGACACAGAACAATGGAGGAAGTCCCGACTCTACTCATATAGCACACAGTCGACAGGCATCGCAACTTGGTGTAGGGACTTTTGGCCATGGCTACAACAACTCCAATGGTGGAAATAGTGGCGGAGAGCACTCGTTTAATAGTCAAGGGGAGAACGACTTCACCTTCTTAGACCCACCGAGTGAGTCTCCTCCACCAGAATTCAATGGACGTAGAAGATTGAGTAACGGTTCTCTCCCTGACATTATTGCTCGTGAGCCTGGCTCTTTAAAGGTCGTTAATAATTAATAGAAAATTCGGTATATAGACCACACAAATATGTCGATACTAATGTATAAAATGGATCATTCTGGTAAGAACCACCATACTACTTGTCCATGTAGATTTTGCAATAATGGAAATAAGCGTAAGATTCTCTTACGAGACTGCACAATTGACCAAACGGTCGTGTTCAGAACAATCAATTTGACGTGGGCGGATTTTTGCATTTCCAGGGCAACGTTGCATACAAAATAAACAAACATTTGGTTAGAAAAATTTGGTACATAACGTGGAATAGCAGACTAGGGAAAGCACATGATGGCGAATGGATCTAGGGTGATTTATGCCATGGAGGTTAGTTGGTTATCGTGGGCAGGTACACACCGGTGCTTGATTTGAACTAGATTCGTCATTAATAATTGTCGGAAAATGAGTGTACCCGGTTGAGGAGAGCCTTTTACGTGTCCTGGGTAATAGTGGAATGGGTTATGCGTAGCGTGTATCGTGTTGTGTTACAGTTGCTGCGAAATTTTAACAGTGCTCATGCACTGTTAACCGTCAGTACAAAAGTAGAAGTGCAGGGAGTCGAGTTAAAAGCTAACTAAAAGCTTGACACGTTTCAAACACGGCACTTGGACTGCGATTGGTAAACATAGAATCTGACTGAACGTACTTCTCGTCCTGTTTGATACTGTTGACGTAAACATTGTCGCGATTCACAGACTGCGAAAACTGACTTAATCCTGCTTGTGAACCTGTGTTCTTCCCCTTATCGGGAACTCTAGACTAAAATAGGCTAGTAAGAACTGTTCTAGACATACAGTATTTTCCAGACAATATTCGCACCCCCTTTAACAATAATTCGCTCCAGTAATCCAAATTGAGGCGCGATAATTTCATCTAGTCTACGTTTTGAAGTATTAGAGAACAATGTTTATTTGCTATAAAAAAGTCACATACAAAATGAATTATATACGTTCTAGATACTTATATATTTCTTTTCATAGTTAGAATACTTTTCACAATTGAAGACTAATAAAGTTTGAGAAAAGATTAAAAAAGTTCGCGGAAAGACGGGAAACTAAAATGGTGAAAGTCAAAAAATGTGGTTGCAAACGGAACCAATATTTACTAACCACCCATAAAT
>JAJMAO010000079.1:0-79637 GCA_030572575.1 Scheffersomyces insectosa
TTTACGAATGATTTCTACTTTACGTCAATTCATTATTCATTTTCCAACTTTCAATGTATACAGATTGCGAATACTTTATCTGTGAGAGCCCCATAATAAGAAATTGTGAACGAATGAATGAGCAGCCACTTCGTGCTAACTTTGTCATTTGTTGGCGCCATAATTTGTATTCTTCAGAACCTTTTTCTTCAAAGGCAAACGTATTCTTTGGCAACAGTAAGGTAGTTTTCAGCAACTAGAAAATGTAAACTCCAAGAGTCTCTGTGCGCCTTAATTTGTATGACTTCGGCGCCAGCTTAAATCCTTAGTGAACGAATTATTGTTAAGGGGGGTGCGAATTTTGGTTGGAAAATACTGTACTCCTAATTTCACCTTTGACGCTTACTTCAAAACAATGCTACATTTCTTAATCGACAGGAGTCAATCTTGGAAAGAATATACACCAATTGTCTGAAGGAAGTATAGATTAAGAGCTTTTTATCCAGTTTTTCAAGAAAAACATCTAAAATTGAACAATACCCTATCTTTATTGACATTTAAGGGAGCCCACACACCTCACACTTCTTGAGATGCCCTATTTTTGTGGCCATAAGCCCCTTTATCCCTCTGATGAGTTTATTCTCATTATATAATTGTAAATTTCTCAGAGAGGACACTATATATTGACATGGAGTGTGGATATAGGATGGAATTACGCAGATGATCACGTGAATATATCGAGAACCAAAGCAAGAATTTGATAAGTTGGGAGTTTTCCATTACAAACGATCCTCCACAACCAGACTCATGACATAGTTGTATCACATGGATGTATGATATAGATGTATTATATCGATTGTATGAATGAGATACTTAGGTCTAGGATATACATCCAATTACCACATTTTATGAGTGTATACACTGATTTCGTCTAAACCAGCTGAGAAATTGGAGACCGGTAGTTTTAAGCTTTGTCATGACCTTCGATTTCACAATCAGATATCCCATAGATAAACTCTCCCTCTATCATATATGGTCTCGGGAGACAATTGAGCTATTGAAATCGATACTCCTATGCCAGCTTCCCCTCAGCACTTGCTGCAAATAAGCCTCCAAAAGCAGGAAAATCTCGGAGCTTCAGAGCTCAACAGAAAGTTTTTCCGGTCCTCACCGAGATAGGCAACACGTTGAAATTTTCCAAATTCATCATAGGGGAAGCGGTACTCCAGTGAGTGAGACTAGCTTCTCATTACTTGGGCTTAGTCAAGATACGTTCGATACAAAGAAGAGACGCTTGTTCGTGGGAAAAAACGCTAATTGATCTTGTATTGGGCATGGTCGATTATCTCACAAACGGCGATCAAAACATACGAATATCTGTAGACCGGAACAGGGATCGGACAAAAAATTCTTAATTTGTACTTCTACTCATCTTGAGTATTTAATATAGGATATCTGCTCCAATCACTTTTACTTGATTAGTAAAAAGGGTAACATCCAAATCTTTAGAGAATGTCCTCTTCTTCAAATAAAGTGAAATATCCGTATGTAACCAAATATAGCACTACTGCACCATGATTGAATTGGTATCGTGTGAAACAGTTACTAACCAAGTGTTACAGCTTTTGGTATGGGGGTGCCGCTAGTATGATTGCATGTTTGGTTACCCATCCATTGGACCTTGCAAAAGTTCGTCTACAAACTGCATCCACACCAGGGCAATCTTTAGCTTCCATGATTTACCAGATAATCACGAAAGAAGGCTTGTTCAAGATCTATTCTGGTTTAACTGCCTCCCTTTTAAGACAAGCTACATATTCTACTGCTAGATTCGGTATTTATGAATTTTTGAAGGAGAAATACGTGGAGACCACCAATAACTCCAAGCCTAGTACTGCTGTTTTGCTTCCTATGTCTATGGTTGCTGGAGCTTTAGGTGGTTTGGTTGGTAATCCTTCCGATGTTGTCAATATTAGAATGCAAAATGATTCCAGTGTACCAGTGGAACAGAGAAGAAATTATAGAAATGCATTCGATGGAATCTACAGAGTTTGCAAGGATGAAGGTGTTAGTTCGTTATTTAGAGGTTTAACTCCTAACTTGGTCCGTGGTGTTTTGATGACAGCTTCTCAAGTAGTTACCTATGATATGGCCAAAAACTTGTTAGTAGATCAAGTTCATATGGATCCTGCCAAAAAGTCTACCCATTTCAGTGCTTCTTTGTTGGCCGGTCTAGTTGCTACTACTGTCTGTTCACCAGCAGATGTTGTGAAGACCAGAATCATGAATGATAAGGGGTCCTGCGGTAGTGCTGTACAAATCTTAAAAAGTGCAGTGAAGAACGAAGGAGTTGGGTTCATGTTCAGAGGATGGTTACCATCATTCATCAGATTAGGTCCACATACTATTGTGACATTTTTGGCCCTAGAACAATTAAGAAAGTTCAAACTAGGAATGTAGGTGTGAACCCATATTCTTGCATTATTTTATAGATCATTGTACTTAATTATTTAATAGAAATCCCCTTTAATAGAACGATATCGGATGGGTGAAGTAATTACATCTTGTAGAGCACACTAGACCGATCTAACAAGAGTCCAGCTACTTGTGACTTGTACAACGCCTGTTAATCTCTAGATATTTATTTGAAACTATTTAGATGCGTTCTTAGATCGCAAATATTAATTCTATTTATTGAATCGTTTCGCAGAGTAAAAATGAACTGAATATGAATGGAAGGTATTATGTCGAAGCCAAATTACCTCAGATCCATGCTTTTAAATGTGGCTATTTCCATTTTCAAAGTATCATTCATTATTTCAAAATTCGATCATTATGAAAATGCACATAAAGGATAATGCATAAGTTAGATAGTGAAAGGCCATTAGACATCAATGTTGTCCAATTCAGCTTTCTCGAAAGCTTCCTTCTCAGCTTCCAAAATGTACGGAATCAAGTAGTGATTGTCCTCTTCCGGTTGGATTGCTTTGTTTGCTGGCAATAATTGATGGGACAAAGCCAACTGATGAGCAGTGATGAATCTGTAGTTTCTTGCGTAAATTTCGTTGTCTGGCAATCTGGAAATGGCCTTTTGGTTGGTTGGGGTCTCTTCGGCAATCAAATCATTAAATCTAAAAATTAAGTTAGTATCAAGTCCTCTGTGATATGGGTCAACTCTTGTTAGGCTATGGTGACATCTAGCCACTCCCAGATGCCTTTGAAGTTGTGTATTTATAGTATCGGACGTACTTTAAACCCATCTCTCTGTAACCTGCGTAGGCGACGAAAGTCTTAGCAATCGGGTTAACAATCTTAGACAAGGTTGGTCTAGATAAGATGAAGTCTGCGGCCTTCACAACGGAAGTAAGGGAAGCCATTTTGTTAATCTTATTGTGAAAAGCTATACAGTTTGTTGCTCTATATGGTTTGGTCAATTCGATTTTCTAAATAGTATTTGGAAAACGAGCAGAAAATCAAAATTTGTGGAATTTTAATTGGCTACAGCTAGACTTCCTAATTAGGAATAACATAACAAATTTTATAATATAATCAAAGTTTTTACTCTCTATCAATGTCTAGTAGTGATACTCGTCAGAACCTTGTCCAGCAGTATTAGGAAATCCACATTCACTCAAAATGTTTTCTGGGCCATCACTTTGAACAAGATCAAATAATTCGTCGTTCTTACATAACACTAAACCTACAACACCACAAGAGTTAATCCCTATCTTCAGCCTATAAGTTGCTTGACGCCTTGGTACAATCATCATGTACTTTGTAGTCATAACGAAATTGTATGAAATATGTTGAGCCTCATTCTGTCTGGATACTGTTAATGCCCTCTGGAGCAACGATGCAAAGAATAGGTTAAGATCGTCCTCTTGTAAGTCTTCGAGGTTATCAGGAAGACGAGCGACGAAGTGAGCAAAGGGCAAATCTGGATTCTGCAAAGGTTCCTGCTTTGAATTTGGAAGGAACGCTTCTGACTTAGAAGCCAATTGATCTGGGTAAGCGACAAATTCGCTTCTGTTAGGAAAAGTCATGAATTGAATATGTTTGTGGGGCTGAGAGGCTCCACTTTCAGGTCCAGAATTATAGAACGCAAACCAGTTCTCGTTATCGTTAGCCTTAATTAAAGATTTAAGGATTGACAATATTCCTTGGAGTTCATTGGGTGAAAGTGGAGTGTTTTGCGATTTGAATTCCTTTGTGATGATCATAAAGTGCTTTGGAACAACCGGAAACTTATTAAACACTACCTTGAACTCGCTTGCAGATCCGTAACTATCCAAAATTGTCAACTCTGGCTCTGGTTTAGCAAAGGGGTTTTCTTCTTTAGTGCCATTCTCTGGTCTATGTTGTAATGACTTCAAAAGTGTCAATTGGAAGTCAAAAGTAGAGTTGCCGATTTGTTGTTGGATAGTCTTAGCAGTAGCAGATCCACCGTTGAATATTATATGACCATTATTTATTGCCTCATCGTACTTTTCAGTCAATTTTTGGTAGAAATCACTAGGAACAATAATACTCATTTCGCCTACTATCCTGATAATCCTCTTAGTACAGAGCCCAACTACTACTAAATACTATGAATAATTCTAGTTTTTTTAAAAGCTTCACAGAACTCTGTAATTTTCATCGCGCACTCTCGGATAGGCACACACACCTACTACACCTATGTTAATTATCGGATGTACTAAAAATTAATATATTAGAATACAGAAGACTATATAAATGTCTATCGCTTTCTGAACCAATTCAATAGCCTCTCCTTCCTCTTAGCTTTCATAATAGTCAGGGAATCATTTTCGCCTTCCTTATCCGCTAACCGTGTATTTGAATCAAGAAGCGAGAATGTTAATGATTTGGACTTCGCATGTCGAGTTCGGGTGGATGAAGGCAATTCAAGGGTAACACTTTCCATAGATGAGTGCCTTCCCTGTCTGTTGAGAACAATATCCTTAGGAAAACTGTAGATGGAATTCCTCTTCAAGTGAGCCGCAGTTTTCTTCTGTTTTGGAACGGCATCTCCATCGACGTCAGACACAATAATAGGAATTACATCTGTAACAGGTGATTGCGGATTCAGGGTTACATTAACTTTAGACGTTGTAGTAGTAGTTACGACTTGGGGGGTTGAAGCTGGTGGTGGAAATATCGGTGAGGATATTGAAGTCTTACTACCCTTGTACACTGGTATCTGTGTTAGACGTAATATTCTCTCTTCGGAAGACGATACTGGCCGTCTTGGTGATGAGCGCTTAGGAGACGTCTCAATAGAAGGCATTGGGGAAGATGTCGACTGTAAGTTGCCCTTATGCTTCTGTCGAAGCGTCGAATTCGTACAATCGGCTAGGACTATGGTCTCATTTGCCTGAATGAACTTATCTGAATTCAAATCATCTTGCTGAACAGTAGAGTTCGTAGAGGGTGATGAAATTTCTGAAATTTCTTCACTCTCCGTACTGACGACTATAGAAGGTGTGACATTCTGCGACCTCTCTGGTAGCGGAATTTTGAGATTCAAGTCAGCAAAAGCTGTAGCATTAACTGCCATGGGTTTCACTTCTTGAATAAGTATCTCGTTCTGAGAAAGCAAAGAAGAGTCATCCGTTGACTGAAGTGTCCCGCTACTTGAAATTACAGTCGATGAAACCACTGATTTCACGCTTATGGGACTCGTTGAAGAGTTCTTGATGTCTTCCATGTTACCCAAAGTCTTCGAAGATGTTGAAACCACGCTCGTCTCTTTCGAATCTAAAGCGTTACTACTAATGCAACTACGAAGGGTAGACAGAGCTTCATGTTTCACAATAGACAACGAAGGAGATGAGACAGATTGAAACTTGTCATGAGCCCTCATTGGCGGAGAAACCGCCCTCTTGTACTCTGGACTGAACATTCTCTTTTCCACTAGCCTTGATGGGTTGTAAAATTGTGACGTGGCTCGTTTTACACTCGACTTGAGACTAGGCAAACTAGAAGAGTGTCCCAACCTTACTTCTTTTGATGGAGGCGTATTCAAATTAATGCTGTTACTACTACTGTTTGATCTCACGATATTGATACTATCTGAAGAAGTCTCTTTCATTGCATTGGAGATCCGGTTCGACTGATCGTAGAAACTTTGGTATCTGTTAGCCTTTGCTCCAGAATTCTTAGTAGCCATAATAGTTCCAATAGTTCCTATACTATTGCCTGGGAGGGAGTTGGCCGACTCTTTGGAAGAGTTTGAATATGTTTTCTCTATAAAATGGCTTTTTCCACCGCTACGTAAACTGGACGTAGACGAATTGGCAGATATGTTGCTGAACACATTAGTCATTGCTGGAGGAGGGTTTGCAAAGATGCCAGTTCCGGATTCAGTGTCAGATCCCACAAACTCAGACGAAGCTCCATTCTTAAGTTCTTCGAACTCGAATTCGTCATTGTCTTCTTCAATGATCGAATCAGCCGTCAGTTCTTGTATGGGTTGGTTGAAGAGTGGGACACTGTTATTAAAATTGCCTGTATTCAAGAGACTGTTAGAATTGTATGAGTTCAACGAGGATGGAAACAGACTTGCATTTTGTTTGATGAATGGGGATGCAAGGAAATCATCTTCATATGTATAATCTGCTGGGACCAGTTCGGTTCTTTTATGATTTAAGTTCGAAGTAGAATTATTAGGAGATGAATATCCAAAGTCTTCCCCAATATGGAGGTTAGCATGAAGAATTTCGTCCAAATCGATGACTGCTTCAGGAACATTATGTGACTCTGTATTCAATAAGCCACGGACTTTCGAGTTTGCATTGGAGGACGAAGATGAGCGTCTATGGCTGTTATTGCTGCCAAGGCGGATGGGTGAGTTCAAGCTCAAGCTCATGCTATTAGATGGATGGAAGTTGCCTCTCTTGACCGGCGACATGGAGTTCATGTGGCGCGTAAAAACATTACTCCGTTCTGGGACTTCCGGGCTCTTGTTTGGGAAAGAGAATCCTTCGTTGGCAGGTTTACTATCTGATATAAAATCCTCATCGTTGTTAAAGTGAAAGTGTTTGTCCAACTCGTAGCTTTCCTCTGCAGCTAAGGACGGCCGAGGACTGTGTTGACTTGAAACAGATCTAGCAGACGATGGATGCGGAGGAGAAAATAGCCCTAGCTCCATAGTGTCAAAGTCACCCGAAATGGCCGCCGAACGTCTGTGCCTATGGGCCCTCTTGTTTCCCAGTGGAGTGGACGCCAAATAGTTGGATGACGGAATAGGAAGTGATGTCATTTGATAGATATAGATATGTGGGTATTATTAATGCTAGAATGCTATGAGAATGGAAATATGCAAAAAAAGTACAACGATTAAAGAAAGGAAGGGAAAGTAATGAATCTAGTGCTATCGAAGTTGTTGCTAAGATTAATTAATAGAAGGGTTGTCTGTGTAGCAAAATGTATGACACGAGAAAATGGCGGATAGTAGTTAATGAAACGAATGAAAAGGTGGAAAGTATCCAGATGAAATGAACGAAAGAATGATGCAAAAGGGTAATGAATGGACGCTAACAAAGGTTGTTTGTAGCCAGGAATGACAATACTGAGATTATCGTGGAGATACTTTCTTCGATGACCAACGGTATCTTGGTTTGTTTATGCGTATGTCTTGCTATCGAAGGTAGAAGCAACCATATATAAATGGCAAAAAGTATCAAATGGGTTGAAGACTAGGTTGGAAACCTTCTTCTTTCTTCCTCTTCACTTCCTTTAAGATAAGGGGGAAACAACTGCTTATAAATATATATTCTTCTCGTTTGTTGATAGCTCGTGTCAATTTTGAATTTTTTCTGCGTATCCTTCTGCGTGCAATATGGGAAATCTGGACCACAAGAGAAGCAGGACCTGCAGTGCAAAATTCTTAGAGACGCTCCGAAATTGCTATGTGTGAAACGAGAAGAGGGTCTGCGCGCGTTCAAAATCGGTAGACGTCAGATTCTCGCAGTTCGTGGAGCGAAGAGTGATTTAAGCATGGTTTTGTTAGAAGTTAAGTTCGTCGTCTTTATTGCATGTATAATGGTTCTTTTGTAGTCTAATATATCGATAAATAGGAGACGACTGTGTTGCTGCGAGGATCCTTATTAGCTAATTAACCCCAAAATAGCTATATGTGTGTTAAGGTTTTAATCAAAGTTCTGATGCAAAACACTTCTGAAATTTGAATTCATTAATTTTTCCTAAATGAGACAAATTTAAGTACCTACATCAAAAAATTTTCAGCCATTTCAATAAATGTTTTAAGCCCAGGTGGCCCTTCTAACACACCATTAGAAGCATGTTCGTGGTCATTATAGTCTCGCCATAGTGCTGTGCAGCAGCAGTAGCAGTATCGTGCATGTTGGTTATTGATCGCTTCTGGATAATCTGCAACCCTCTGAAGTTAACTCATTAAAAGTGCCATTAGAGAGCTTTGGTTAAACTCTTCTACTCTAACGCCTTTGAACGCCTTCAGGGGAACCAATTTGTGCACTTTTATTTCGATGTCAAGTTCCCAACCGCCGAAAGCATTGAGGTAAACTGTTTTCAGTTCCGTATCTCCCTGCTACAGTTAGTTAGAGATCAAGGCAACATCACTTCACACGAGTCTTCCGGTGTAGAGGGTGAGTATAGCGCTTGCTATTTGCACATAACCCTTTATTGTCTATGTTTTGCATTCTCCTTTCTCGTATCTTCGGTAATAAGCTGGAACGTTGAGTAACGTTGTTATCACAACTTGAAATTTCTGCAAGAGTAGCTGTGCAAGGCTTTTCAAATGTAATCCCATTCAATGGAACAAACGCTTCCACTTCTCTTTGAAAAAAGAAAAGATAGAAAAGGTCTGTCGCAAACTAGACAGGCTAATGATGAAGTACGTATGCGATACAGTGCATGAACTTCTTCTACTACAAAAGTGAGAAGTTTGTTTCGCAGCAATCGACAAAAATTACGGGGTATTGCCTGAACGGTG
The DNA here is from genome assembly GCA_030572575.1 of Scheffersomyces insectosa. Lineage (NCBI taxonomy): Eukaryota > Fungi > Ascomycota > Pichiomycetes > Serinales > Debaryomycetaceae > Scheffersomyces > Scheffersomyces insectosa. The sequence continues at coordinate 8,954 of JAJMAO010000079.1, forward strand.
GACCTATACCCATTCTGATCAGATCATCTCATTTAGTTTATAAATTAGTTTATAATTTTATTTAATGCTCTATTTAGTCTTACTTCTTATGCTTTTTGGCAATTCTTCTCAATGCCCTTTGTTCATTCTTCATGACACCGTCAACCATCTTATACTTACCTTTAACACCCTTAGGTCTACCACTCAAACCTCTATTAGAACCTCTAGCAACGACGAGAGTAGTCTTTGGCTTGATCTTCTGCTTCTTAGTTAACTTCTTCATCAATTTCTGAATTTCTTCGGCCTTGTCCTTCTCGGATTTGCCACTGTCTTCATTGATCAAATCAGATTTCTTCTTAAGCTTCTCCAATCTTCTCAATGCTCTCATCTTCTTACGTCCTTGTGCTTCTAAAACCTTTTTGATTGGTCTGGCATTTAATTGTCTCTGCTTCTCCTTTATAGCTAAGGCGGCTTCCTTTGTGATGGGTTTTATTATCTTAGAGTGTCTCTTCTCATCATCAATGAACCAGTCTGGTAAATCATCAACGTCTCTGAAAGAGTTTCTATTTATACCCTCGTCAATCAAATCATGCTTGTTCATCTGACCTAATGCGACTTGGTGTGCCAATGTCATAGCTTCCACTGTAGCGAGGTCAACCTTTTGCTGTTGTGATTTAGCTTTAGAATATTGACGTGCGATAGATTCCTGATCAGAGTCAGATTCATAATCAGCTTCTTCGAACTCCTTTCCAGCTGGAACAATTTCGAAATCACTTTCATCACTATCTGAACTATCAGAGGAAGAAACTTCCTCTTCTTGTTGCTGTACTTTGCCATTTCCATTAATAGGCTTGGCAGCAGCTGGCTGCTCTTTCTTTGTCATGTCGTCTATTAATGCATCGTCACCCAACTCTCCAAAAATGGAGTCAGAAGCAAAGAAGACCTTTGCATTTTTAGACAACCCATCCTTTCCTTTCCTCTCCGCAATAAGCTTGATGTGTTCGTCATCATCAGAATCAGAATCAGACTCATCATCTTCCATCTCGTAATCTTTGGTCTCTTCCTCATCATCTTCATTCTCTGAGTGGATACCGTCCCAAGCTTCATCGTCCACGTCTCCTCTGGCTTTTTTGGCACGATAGTTGGCATCTCTCTCTGACTTTCTTTCTTGGTAGGTATTGTACATATCATCTAATTGTGCCTCTAATCCATCCAACTCATCGTCGGATTCATCTTCGACTTCATCTTCGTCGATATGAATATCGTTATCTTTGGCAATTTCCTCATCATTGAAAACCATTCTCTTCTTACCTTTGGCAATCTTGTCAAGTTGACCAGTTTTCTCAGCAGTTTTCAAATTAAATAAAGATTCTGCGCCGATTTGGGCTGCCTCAATACCAATATTCATATCTGTCAACATGTTCATTTGGTTTCTGACAATTTCCTTCTGTTTTAATTCATTAGCGTTCTTTTTGGCCCTCTTTGCCTTTTGCTTCTGTTTGTCACCCAATTCACCCAATTCTTTGTCTATTTGTTGGTCCTCGGTTAAAGCTTCAACTTCAACCAAGTTATCTTTATCTACTTCTTCCTTGTCATCTAAACCTAAAAGTTCACGAGACTGCTTTCTGAATTTCAAGAGTAATTTGAATTCTTTCTTTCCTAAGACTTTCAAATCCTTTATACACTCAAGTAATTCTGGTGTGCAATGTCTTGTCTTCTTCAAGATTTTCCATTCAAGATCGTCTTTTTCGGGTTCAAGCAACTTATTGGTAGTACCTAATAATGTGATAGGATCTTCATTCTTTATGAACTCTAACAATGGCACTTCATGATACAATAAGTAGTCACCCTCTTCATAACCAGTTCTGTGTCTAGTCTTTTTCTCGGGTCTGAAAACCTTAGCCTCATTGTTTTCTGGTCCACTAGCCAACTCTTCGAAGACTGTTTTAGGATCCAACAATCTAGGATCTAATTTCTTTGGAGCTTTGAAACCCTTACAAACAACAAAGATTTCAGCGGACACATTACGAGAAGCTGGAGGCTTAGTTGCCTCAACCTTTTCAAATAATTGCTGGAATACCCACATCAAGTTATTGTAATCTCTGGATCTGAAAATCTTGGTGACAAAAGTACCTCCTGCTGTCAAGTTCTCCACAGCTAACTTTAAAGCTTGTAAGGTCAAATGAGATTGTGTAAAAGCATCCTGGACCCAACCCAAACCAACGTTTGGAGCACCATCATGAAGGACAGTGTCGGCCTTCCAAGTTTTCATATGTCCTCTTAATCTGGATCTACAGTCTTCGGTAGTGATATCAGACTGGAATGTTATACAGTTAGGTAAAGGCTTGATTGGAACAATATCAACACCAATAATCAATGAGTTCACGGGACATAACTGTGATGCTACTTGACACCAGGAACCTGGTGCAGCACACAAGTCGATTACAACCTTCGACTTCTCTAAGAAATGACCATACTTCTCATTAATTTGGATAATCTTGAACGAGGAACGGGCTCTGTATCCCTTTTCCTTCGCAAGGTAATAGTACCTATCTAAACGACCCTTACTATTCTTCTTCTGTGTCTTACCCATGCTTGCCGTTGATCTTTAACAAGTAAGACTTGCCTACCTATCAGTATTTGAAATATTTAGTATCATACTTTTGAGATGAGAGGAAAGAAAAAAAATTCCGCGAGTGCTCATAACCAAGTGTGCATATAATTATCTTTTTGCAACAAGTGTTTATAGTAAAGTCAATGTGGAGTAGTGTTAACCCAAGTTCCATACTACATGTATTATGCGCTAGTAGTGAATGGTCATTTTATGTTACTATACTAATCTATTCATAACACCCACTCTTGCATCTCTGCCTGGTCACGGTCCGGATCAACTAAACCATTGTCCACCAAGATAATGTTGCCATCGTTGCAAAGTACGCACTCTTTAGTGAGTATATCATCAAGTTCGTGTTTGTTAACTGCCGATGGGTCCCTCTTGAAGTTCTGAAATATTTTCTTGAAGCGATAGTTACCCTTCAGCTTGAGATAGCTTCGAAGAAGACAATCTTTGTGATGTCCATGATGACAATTAGGGAAGTAGACAAAGTTTTTATTTATCAAAAGAGTGTGGCACAATTGACACAGCTCTCCTGGTTCAATAATGGAGTATATCTTTGCTTTCTCAGAGACTTTATTTGAGTCCTTGATTTGCTGCTTAAGGTTATTCGATATTTTCAAGGATTCTTTCATTTCTAATGACAACTGGTTGATCTTGTTATTATACTGATTTAAGGATTTCACGATTTCATCTTTGAAGTTATTAATCATGATGGATTCTGGAAACAAAGGTAATAAATCTTTTAAACCAAGAACACCGGAGCTGTGGCTGGTATTTGAAAGATTCAAGATATACTTAAGTACGCGGTTTAACTGGTACAGATCTATAGAATTAACGAGAGGCAAATCTTCCTTGCTTGCCGTCATAGACTGTACCAATTCAGTTGTCACATTCTTGATTGAATTACCATTGGAACCATTTTGATTCGATTGTTTAGTAGTGGTGTTAGGGTTCTCACCCTCACCATATTCATCCATGTCAATACCGTCAAAGTAGAGGTCAGGCGTTTTACCTTCACATACCATGTTGATTAAATACCTGGAAAACATTAACCATAACTTTTTTCGAGCACTATATGTCTCTTCTTCCAACTTAATTTTTCCAACAAGATTTATGTCTTCCTCCTTCTCGTATTCTTCCTCTGAAGTATACTTGTTACCTGATTCATTGCCTATTTCACCATTTGCCAAATGCTCATCATACATTCTGAGAACAAACTCTCCCAAGTCCGTCAAGTCATTATCCAACGCAAGTGTTAGGGCAACATCAAACAAATTCATTTCATTAATCAATATTAAGATTGCAGGTTGGAGTTGTTTATATGTTAAACACAATCTGAGAATGAAATGAGAAGTGAATTGATTTTTTTTTGACAGTCGAGATTCTTGGTTTAGAAAATTCAAAAATTTAATAATTTGCTTTGTTGCTTGTTTTTTACCTGATTCAATGTTTTTATCAGGATAAGTTATCAATAAGGATAAATAGTGATTATTGATCTGCACTTTTTTTACTCCTTTTTCATAAACTAACTTCAGCAAGAACTGGATGCCATAGTTTTCCAATAATGGTATCTTTCCATTGTTCTTACTATATGTCAAGATGGCTGGAAGAAATCTTTCGTAGTCAATATCATCATTAAATCTGAGCCACGCTTCAATAGTTTGCTTAGGACTATTCATCAATAGAACTGTTGAAACTCTGTAAATAATTTCTTTTCCATTCTCGATCGATGATGTATAAATCTTCATGAGTGTCTTCACAGCATTTGAAAAATCATTGATGTCAACATAGTAATCTAATATGTATTCATAGTCCTCAATGAGCTCAGCATAGAAAATCAATTTGTCAGGACAATGCAAAACATTCATTATCTGATAGATGGTAATTCTTTCAAGATGTTTGTAGTTTGTCAACAAGAAGTCCTGGAATTGTTTGTTAAATGTGTCTAAAACCACCTGCTTGTGTCTCTTAGAATTAGAGCCCTTTTTGGTAGGTCCATATTCTCCTTGTACAAGCGAAGGCGGAGCCAATTTATTATTGATATCAGTTTCCAATTTATATATCATTCGCAACAATATTTCAATTATCCAACTTGACAAAATGGTGATCCTAATCTTATTCTTCTCTATATCTCGTGAGATTCTGTATTTTTCCAAAAGGTATTCAACTAAGAGCTTTTGAGATACTATGTTTAGCGTGGAATAATCTGCGACAGTGGATGCTTGCGGGGAAGTAGGATCAACTTTCAAATGATGATGTAAATTCAAAAGCATGAGACAAACCTTTTCAAATGGCTCCGACAGTCTAGCTAATATCTTCACGCCCTTCACCTGTAAATCAACGAGCTCTTCTTGTGCTGTTGAAGCATCTTCCTCGCTTTCCAGTGAGATATCTGAAATACCATAATCAATTCCAAACCCACCTCTTTGCAAGAAGTCATACCCCTGTTTGATTAGGACAAGGTCTTTCTTGTAAAAGTTGCTAGTGTTGCTGGTATCATCACTGTTTTCCTCTATGAATTTGAGAGCCTCTTCAAATTTTCCCATTTTGAAGTAATTGTACCAAACCGAAATCGACTCGTGTTGTATGATTAGTTCATAGATGGAGTTATTAGTAAAGAGCCAATAAGTGTTATTTTTATAATCTGACGTTATTCCTATAATCCTCTCACCGGGATTACAATATTGTTTGAGACTTAATTCAATAGGCGGTGACGATGCATTCGATAACGATAATTTGTTGAATATTATCAACTTCTCGTGGCTCTCACTCAAGGTTATTATATGGTGTGGAGACGAGATCAAGCTGTGCAAAGCTGTACTGATTGCATCATTATGAGATACATAGTTGAGCTTCTCTGCTTGAGATAATAGTATTTCACTGTCATTTGTGTGAATTTCATTCGACTGGGGAGATATGTACACATATTGTTGCCCATTTGTTACGAACGTTCTACCTGGCTTTACTGTCCCGGATGCAAGAGACACCATTTTGGGATTAGTTGATTTGAATACTTTGGTTAATTCTGCATAAGATGTATCAAAGCAGTCCCAAATATGTAACTCATTATTAATTATAGCATTTATCTGTGAATTGTTGTTTGTGAAGGTTAGCCCAGAGAGGATAGGAAGGTCCAAGGAATGCTGGTACTTATACACTAGTTTCAAGTACTTATCATCTCTCTTGTTCTCCTGTGTCGCCGGTTCATGGGATTTTAAGAGGGCTAGGTATATATGGCCTTCCTTGGTCCCAATCAAGAAGTCACCAGTGGTATCGGGGGAACTCCTCGAATCTATGGGAAATGCAATTTCTTCAATATTTAAGTTTTTAAATCTTGGCAATAGCTTGAAATTAATGTAAGACTTGTGTAAGTAGTAATAGTTAATGTGATTTAATTGTATAATCAAATGAGATCCTGAGGGATCTAACCAAGAATTGGTCACCTTGGTGGTGCCAGAATTAGAATTGCTTGTCTGAAATTTTGGCAAGGGGCATTTGGCCACTTGCGAGGGGCTGTCAAGATCAATTCGGAAGACAAAGTTCCCAAGAATGAGGATCATGATGTTGTTTTGAACGCATAGTTGAGTTAATGAGTGATCGAGACTGAATTGCAACTGGACTGGTTCTATATCAAAAATTGGCCCGTCATGATCAACCGCCGTCGTGTCTGTTAAAATTGATGTGTGGTTAATTGACGACGAATTGTACGAGCCTCCGGAACCGGACTTTATAGATACGGTCGTACCCCCGTTCAAATCCATTGACCTATTCTATGTTAAGTGGTATGATGCTCCATCTGTAAACAATATTTATTTAGGCTTCTCCATGATAAATGAACTTAAAGATACTTAATATTGTCGTATGTCGCAATCTCGCAATATGGTCTCCGCGACATTATAGATGTTCCTACGAATTTGCCTTGATTTCATTTATTTCTTCTATATATCTGCGTGGAAACCGACAGTCTAGATGTAAAGTAATTCCTATATTCTATCGTGTACGTCTCTACTTGGCCTTACACTGACTAGATACCATTTTACAGACTCCTACCATGGAAAATGGATGCGAAACGCTTGCCCAATGCATACAGGATTGGTCTTCCTGGAATGGTCACCCTAGCTAACAAAGACTCGTCAGAACTTCTCAGTCATTGCCTCCGATTACTATTCCTCTATTTCTCTAGGAGTGCAGTCGTAGTTACGAAGAAGGGAAGTTTTAGTCTCTTTGTTGGAGTGCGTTTTTTAAAGACAAAGTTAGCAAAAAATGTTCAAATATGTCAAATAAATCGCATATGTCAAATAATCACATATGTCAAACATACTCAATATAAATAGTACAGAAGATCTTGTCAAGTCAAAGCACTCTTCAATGTACCGAAGGAACATCGATTCCAGCATTTGAACACAGGTAAATGCCTTCTATCAATTGGCAGCGCCTCCAGAGTAGCATAGAGCTCTAAGTCGACTCACGTGACATATATTGCTTCGGTACAGACTCCTCCTAGGATGGGGCAAATATCCACCACCGTAGACACATTGTTAAACAGTAAGTCTAGCAATCTTGAAATACAAGTATTACATAAGCGGTAAACTGCCCTATTTATAACCGAGTCCTGCGAATATTTCATCTTCCCATCATCGTAGGCTGGCTGGTTGCACTCAAGAGCCAAAGGCTTAGCACCCAAAAGGCATCTACTCAATGACTTGTGATCATACCTCATATATGCAGGCAAACATAACTGTCACTGCTTTTCCGAATTGAGGCCCCTTTTTCAGATTTATGGAGATGAAATATATAATAAGCGCCACGGAGGTTGAGAATACAATAGGCTTCAATCATCGAAAAATAGATAGCAATCAAGGACTGGAACAGAAATAGCAGGCAATTGAGCAATTTAAAACAGCCAATTACCACTGAATACACGTACTAACATCCTTGAGCGCTTCTACCATGAATGTATTAAAGCTCCAGAAGAAGTTCCCCATTTTGGGGCAATCAGATCTCTTCACCATCATCGAAGACTTCAGAGGCATTGACTTAGACGATAAGGGTTGGGTTGAGAAGAAAGAAGTTATCAATTCAATTTCCAAGAAGGGTCCTTACACCTACGATCAAGCCAGAGAGACCTTGAAGCATGTGGATATCGATGCTTCGGGACATGTTGAATTGGACGACTATGTTGCGTTGATTGCTAAATTGAAAGAATCCACCTTATCGGATGAACCTGAACCTGAAATTGCGTCTGAACAATCCTTTTCTCCTAGAAGAAGTGTGAGTAAGACCGCTCCACCTATTCCTACCGCTAACCCAAGCAAGAAGACTTACTTGGGAGGAAAGACTTCAGGAACAACACATACTATCAACGATGAAGAACGAACAGAGTTTACAAGACACATTAACTCTGTGTTAACAGGTGACACTGATATAGGTGACAGATTACCATTCGATACTGAAACTTTCCAGATTTTCGATGAGTGTAGAGATGGTTTAGTTTTATCGAAATTGATCAATGACTCAGTGCCAGACACCATCGATACCAGAGTCTTAAACTTGCCCAAGGGTAAGAAGGCTTTGAACGCATTCCAGATGTCTGAGAATGCAAATATTGTCATTAACTCTGCCAAGGCCATTGGATGTGTGGTTGTGAATGTTCACTCTGAAGACATCATTGACGGTAAGGAGCACTTGATCTTGGGTTTAATCTGGCAGATTATCAGAAGAGGATTGTTATCGAAGGTTGACATCAAGTATCACCCAGAATTGTACCGTTTATTAGAAGATGACGAAACTTTAGAACAATTCTTGAGATTACCACCTGAGCAAATCTTATTGCGTTGGTTCAACTACCACTTGAAGAACGCCGGCTCTCAAAGAAGAGTAGCAAATTTCTCCAAGGACATCAGTGATGGTGAAAACTACACTGTATTATTAAACCAATTGCAGCCGGAGTACTGCGACTTGTCGCCATTAAAGATAGGCGACCTCTTGCAGAGAGCAGAAAAGATCTTGGACAGTGCAGACAAGATTGGGTGCAGAAAGTACTTGACCCCTAACTCTTTAGTGGGAGGAAATCCTAAGTTAAACTTGGCATTCGTTGCTCATTTGTTCAACACCCACCCTGGCTTGGACCCAATTGAAGAGCACGAGAAGATCGAGATCGAGGATTTCGATGCTGAGGGTGAAAGAGAAGCCAGAGTTTTCACATTGTGGTTAAACTCTTTGGATGTTGATCCTCCAATCGTCTCTCTCTTCGAAGACTTGAAGGATGGTTTGGTGTTATTGCAGGCATATGACAAGGTCATGCCAGGTTCTGTATCGTTTAAGCACGTGAACAAGAAGCCAACTAATGGAAGCGAATTGTCTCGTTTCAAAGCTTTGGAAAATACAAACTACGGTGTAGAGATCGGAAAAGCCAACAAGTTCTCCTTGGTTGGTATTGAGGGCTCTGACATTGTTGATGGAAATAAATTATTGACATTGGGTTTGGTATGGCAATTGATGAGACGTAATATCGTCAACACCTTGTCTGAGTTAGGAAAGGGTGCCAACTTGAGTGATTCCGACATCTTGAAGTGGGCCAATGCCCAAGTAGCCAAGGGTGGAAAGAGCTCTACAATCAGGTCATTCAAGGACTCCTCTTTGTCAAGCGGTGTTTTCCTCTTAGATGTTTTACATGGCCTCAAGCCTGGTTACGTTGACTACGATTTGGTCTACCAAGGTGCTAACTTGTCTGACGAGGAGAAGTTCGCCAACGCTAGATTGGCTATTTCTATTGCTAGAAAATTGGGTGCTTTGATCTGGTTACTTCCAGAAGATATCAACGAAGTCAGAAGTAGATTAATCTTGTCTTTCATTGGAAGTTTGATGGCAGTCTCTGAGACCTTATAGACGCTGAACTAGACAGGACTTCTATTTGAAGAAGTATAGCCGTTGAGTCGATTTATTGTATTGTTATGGACCTTTTCTCGAGCTTTCAATTGAGAGCCTCTTCGTATTGCAAAAATAAACTCGTTTCATATTCACTCTAAATGTATGTATTACTTGATTAATAAGCGTCCACTCTGTAGTCCCCATTGCCGCAATATTGAAGTATGTACAGTAGTAGCGAGTAAGCAGTGCACCACCACTCAGCATGTCGTAAAAGGAGAATTGAGCAAAGTACGACATTAAAAAGATAATCCTACACACAGTAACAACCAATTACATTTACAGAATTGAAAATTTGAGATTTAACCTGTTGATAAAACCCAAGCGCCATACTAACAGTTATTGATAAGTTAGCATAGGAGGTTGTATCAATCATAACAGATACCATGTCGAAGCCTGTATTACCATTCACAGAGGCCAACTCAAAGAGAATCGCCTCTTTGTTCAGAAAATCATTGAGAACTGCATTCGACAGTTCCTTGAAGTTTGATGCCTACAGAAACGAAACCATAAAGATCAGAGCCCAATTCGAGGCTAACAAGCACATCAGCGACGCTAACGAACTTGAGAGAGTAGTTGCCAAGGCCAAGGAAAAGTTAGCCGAGTGGGCTCACCCTGACCCTTATACTCCTCCTTGTAGACCAGGTGGTACCAAATACCAAAGAAACATTCCAGTGGCCAGGGAACCAATTGTTCCAGGAGACTGGTAAACTTCCCCACATGCATCATTGATGAACTAGTCACCCAGACTATCCATCTTTCTACAAATTGAGCTTTTCAAAACTTCAGATTCTTTCAAAGTCAAACTCCACTTCATTTGGATAGCACTGTCCAGATTTAGCATTTTCAACCGGTTAATGAGTGCTCCATTATCCAGAGACCGACAATTCAAGTATATTATTTGTGTAACTATAGATATTAGGTCAATAAATCATTATTTATGTACACCAGTGACATGGTTCTTCTTTTAAAGTTCGTACATTTTGAGATAGTAGACCAAGAAGGGATCGCTTTGAGCTAAATGCCAAGCATTTAACAGCTCAAAGTAGATGTACTGTAGAGTGGATGTATTTCGATTCCTGATAACGGATGATTTAGGCAACATCTTCATGTAGTTCCATACTATACAAAGTAGGCAGCAAACATTCCTTCTGTGCTATACGTCTATACGCACTCTTCAATTCGGCCCTAACAAATTAAGCCTCACAAGATTTTTTTCCTCGCTTAGCTAAAATCTGCTGTAAAAAGATTATTTGCAACAACGAAAGAAGTAGCAACTGGTGAGATACAGCTTTATAATTGTATATTTATGAACGAGGTGACAGCAGACTTACGCGTACATATGGAATAAAATGTATTTGATGCTTCTCCCAAGGTATATTTGGTGCAAGATTTCGGAGTTGCTTCGTCTTGTCACTCACAATCAGTACTACATAGCAGTATCCCAGATCAAGCTAATTGAGCCAAGAAGCACATATGGAAAAATACCTCTACTTGATGCTATGGGTCCAGAAAATCATTCCGACAAGGTTTTTCAGGAACCATCGAGTTCTAAAGAGTTTTCCAACCACAGTACATCGCTCTCGAAGATAGCGCTGAAAGGTAGCGACTTCGAATTCTCCAGAAATTTCGAATTGGTATCGCAATTCTTCAAGAGACTAACACAGGACGAAGTTTCGGCTGACACAGATTCAGTGGTCATATTGAAATTTCTGATGGTATTCTTGATTGTGTTCTTCTCCTTCGTGGCTGCTAGTCTTCTATTCTTGTTTGTGAATTTTGTGGCTTCCACATCTAGACCATCTACTGAAACTCAGCTAGAACCTATAACGAATGCTGACTCTGAAAACGAAGATTACGAACACACAGATGAACTGTCTTATGCAGAAGAGGATGAAGAGGAAAGGGATAAGTATATTGATATAGAGTCTCTCTTCAATCTGAAAAAGTCGCAGGGACTAGATATCGCCTTGTTTATGAATAATCTAGAAGATATAGAAACGAGTAACAGAAGTGTTTTCGAAGTAGAAAGTCAGAGAACCAACATTGAGTTACCGTCGAGAAGAGCTAACGTAAACTATAATCTGACAAATAGACAGAGGTTTTTAGACCCAAATAAGCTTGTCGGTATTGAAAATTACGTCGGATTGTCGGAAGTTCAGAATAAGAATAGGAGGGAGTATATCAATTCGAGACAAAATGAAAACGAAGAAGAAGGAATAGCGTACTTTCTACCCGCCGAGCTAAGAGACTCAGCTGATTCATCAGAGGTGAGATCGGAGCTGGAACTATTTACTGAAGAATTCGCCATGTACAACAACTTCAACTGCAACCCGAGACGTGAGAAATTGAAGTCAGTCCTCAATCAAGTGGATATAAATACTCCCATAAATCTCCTTGGGAGCACTAAGGCACTATTCTTGGACCACAGTAGCGAAATGGTACCTGAATGCGAGCCTCTGGAACTCTCTCCCACATCACGCATTGTCATATCGGGGGTGAGCTCGAAAGGACAGCCTGGACTTCAGTTCAAAAACACAGAAGACTCAAACTTTTATTCTTTTCCAGAAACAAAAGTGGATGAGCTTATGGTGATTAGTCGCCCAAGTACGGGCTCCCAATCGTTAGTTTCTGTTCCATTCCATACACTTGATTTCGACTCTAGGCTTCCTCAATCCAGGAGATCTCAGACATCTAAAGATTTAAACTTTTATGATGTTCTACATTTGTATGAAGACGTACATCATATTCCTGATTCAGATAATGAAAGAGATAGTTCTATTTCCTCTCCTTCAACTCTCTGAATTTTCTAATGCGGAACCCTATTACCTCCATAAATGCTTCAATCGAAGTGAATAGCGATAAGAGCGGTCTTTTACAGAATTTGAGCAACGATGAAGTGTCTACTTCAAAAATAAACTGTTCTTTGAGAGGAACAAATTACAGTGCACACCCAATCACAACTGACATAACAACCGATGCTGTAAGTCAATCTTTATCAAGATTGTTAGATCCTTTCGTGGATCACGAGAAAGAAAAACTTCGTATTAATCCAAAGTTCTGCAGCCTTCTTAAAAGTAAGGATGCTGCAAATTCGCATTTAGAGTACTTCAATTTGCTTCTACCATGGCTGGGTAATAGCGAAAACGAAAGGGATTTAGAAGAATGGATTGAAAAGGAGGTAACTCGTAGTGAACGTGAATCAGAGGTTCAGCTGATCTTTGATGTAGAGCAGCAGACATACATCAAGGTCAGAATCATAGGAAGGATAAGATTTCTCATTACCAGAGAATTTCAAGAGGTGAATGTACAGCTAACAGAGAAGCTTATAACCTATATGTCACTCATTCACCAATATAAAGAAGATATTATGTCGGTGTTATATACATCTGATCCGGTTATAGTGAAGAATGTGGCGCTTCTAATAAGAGATTACTTAACTTATTGTGAATCCAATCAGGTAAATGTCGAAGATTTCAACAAGTACATACATGCATTATTGGACATTTCCTGTAATGATGATGATGATAGTAATGAAATTACGACTAACAGTCTATTTTCCATAGTGGTCGCTTTGGATCGGAGCATGTTGTCAAGAACTTTCGTCTCCATTTTCGACCAAATATTGAAAGATCAAAATCTTCAGAAACAAAAATTGATACTAATGCTACAAAGTTTACAATACTATTTATGCTTTAACAGGAATTTACTTCTCGAGGAATTCACTTCGAACCCCAATGGAAACAAAATCAATACAGGTGGATATTTGATCATTCGCATCCTTAATAATGCTACTAACGAAATTGTGCAATTGTACAGAAAGCTGAATGCAACGGCTTTCTCGCCAAAAGTTACATTTGTTCCAGAAGCTCTGGTGGATTCTCGTCTTGCTTTCGAATTGGTAAATTTATACCTTCTCATCGTTGAGATCTTTCTCAAACCTGAAGAAATCGATGCTTCTCAGAAATTTGAATTAATGACTAACTTCATCAACAATATTTATGATCAACTAACATCGCTATTTGATTTTGATACCCAATATCTCGAGCCACCATCTCTTAACGATGAATTAGCTCTTTGAGTAAGGAAAAAAAATATAATCCCCGCCGCGCTACCATACACACACGTGATCGATTTAATTTTTTTTGTAGATGAGCTGCAACTATTGAAAAATCAGCTTTGTTAGATGAGTAGAAGAACATCTCATCTGCTAACCACTATACTCGTAGACTTTAACAATGCCTAGATCTAAGCGTTCCAAACTCGTTACATTAGCCCAAACCGACAAGAAAGGAAAGGAGAACAAGACTCGTATCTTTGATGATGTCAGATCTGCCTTAGATGAATTCCAATATGTCTGGGTTTTACAACTTGATGATGTTCGTACTCCAGTATTGCAGGACATCAGATCTGACTGGGTGGGATCTAAATTGATCATGGGTAAGAGAAGAGTTTTGGAGAAGGCTTTGGGTGACACTTCCGAGGAAGAATACAAAGATAACTTGCATAAATTGTCTAAAACTTGCGCTGGTCTTCCAGGTTTGCTCTTCACCAATGAGTCCCCCGAGACAGTGCAGGCTTACTTTGCTGCCTACGCCAAGCAGGACTACTCTAGAGCTAACTCCAAGGCCCCAATAGACTTTACAATCCCAGAGGGTGTCATTTACTCGAGAGGAGGCCAAGTTCCAGTTGAAGAGGATGTACCTATGTCTCACTCTTTGGAATTGACTTTGAGAAACAAGTTGAAGGTTCCTACCAAAATTAAATCAGGAAAGATCACCATTTCAGAACCATATGTTGTGTGCCGTGCTGGTGAGACCTTAGATGTTAGACAAGCCTTGTTGTTAAAGCAGTTTGGTGTTGCTGCTTCTGAATTCAAGGTCAAGGTTGTAGCCTACTATGACAACGAAAGCACCGAAGTCACCAAGTTCGATTAGTGGATCTTTAAGGCTCATCTAGTCTCGAATTCTTTTGCATCATTGTACCGAAAATTGTATATTATTAGCGTTCTAGAATAAATAATCCGATTAAAGATATATTGTAGGAGATTTGTAACAAGGTAGGGGAACATATGATTTGATTTGAGCAAGTCCGTGAGCCCAACATGGCGAAAGAGAAGATTTTTCAATGGTGAATATAAGGTAGCCTCATGTGCTGCTAATATAGCAATTTACGATATCATTTCATGAGCCTCTACGTTGATCTATTTATAAAATATCAGAGGCTGGTAAATTATTTACATTCACTAGATGCCTCTTGACTGTACTATATTACACTTCTATAATGAAATTCCTGTCCGATGCTTACCACTCATCATCGGACTCCCTAATCTCGTCTTCTGTTCTGGGTATTTTACACTGGACAAAGAAGAGTCTGGCTGGTGCTGCTCCAACATTCTGTAGCCCATACGAGTTTCGCTCAGGTACCTGAAACGAGCATCCTCTAGTTACAACGAATTTGGAATTGTTTAACATGACTTCAATGAGTCCATATGCCACATGGAAACTGTAGACATGGTCCCCACTAGTTTTGAATCTCTTGAGTCCCCCTATGTCGAAGTCGAGAAGACCACTAGCACTAGATCCATCGTCATGCCTATACAACATGGCCATGCGGAAATTCTGATCCGATTTGTCACCAGACTTTTTTGTTTCCACATCAGCAGTATATGCTACGACTTTTCTGACTTCCTTTTCGTTTTCAAATACGTCGGCCTCAAGCAGATTATCAGCAAACCACTCTGAGCCACTAACTTCTGGATCAGAGTGATAGTCGTATTGGTCGTCATCTGCCTTCGCTGCCTTCTTGGACTTGGGTGGCGTTTTTCTTGGTTTCAGACGAGACCTTTTCCTGGAAGTCGTAGCAACTGTACCATTATTGTTCTGCTCTTCGGTATACACAAGAACGTCGATTTCTTGAAGTGGAATATTCTTAATATCACTGCCGAGGGTGGTATTGGGGTCATCGGATCCATCTTCAGCCCTCTTGTAGACGACTTTCTCATTTCTCCAAAATGCCATAGGTGCTACTCGAGTTCTTCTAGATCTTCTTAAGCCGTCTGGAGGAGGGGAAGGTAACGGCGACGGTTTTACTGTTCTCATTATTGTAGATGATTTTGCAAAGCTCGGAGAAGTATGACTTCTCTTCGTCGTAGGAGGAGGAGAAGGTAGGTCGGTAGAGTCGTCATGGAGACGAGATGTATCTTGATCGGAATCAGAATCTATGACAGGTGCCCTATATGCTATCGCGGTTTTTGTAGAAGGTTTGTTCGATGCACCTTTTCCAAGAGCCATATTCTTCGTCAATTTAGAGGTGTTTGTCTTAGATGAGTTATTATTTGTAGACTTTGGAGTTGACATGGAGCCCTTTAGGCTTGCGGTAGATGCTACTCTATTAGTGTTTGTGCTGACTGAACCTTTCCGACTACTATCTCCGCTAGGTTTTTTACTATTCTTGGAACTCTTGTTTGTAGTTCCAAACACTGGCATTGGTACTGGCAGGAGCGTCAGATGGTTGTCGTCTAGTCTATTATCGTCATCGAATCTACCTTGATCTTCGTTATCATTTCCACCTATATCGTTAAAGTCATTGTAATCGTCGTAGTCGTTCTCATCGGACGCTTCCTGGGCAACAAAAAGAATATTTGTTCTGTGTTCTCTGGCTGTCTTGTGCACTGGTAAAGGAGACCGAAGGGGAGACTTCTTATTCTTTTTAGGTATCACATTCTTTGATGACAGCGGTATGGGTGGAGAAAGGTCGTACGTGGAAGATGCCTCTGCATCGGTGAAGTTGATTCGACGAGCCACTATGTCGAAGTTATCCTTTGGGGTTGAAGATTGCCCATAGATGGGTCTACGAGAGTGGGATGAACCGCTTGATTGCTGTTGCTGCTTTATTCGGATGGTATTATCATCATCGTCGGCAAAGAACTCATCAATGTCTTCCATATCATATTTGTCCTTGGTAAGGTTCTGCCGCGGTTTCAACCCGGTCTTTCGGGACTGAGACCCAAGATTCAATAAATCCATCAGTAGAAGGTATTGGCGGAAGGGTCACAGGCGCGGGGGTACCGAACTGATGTTGATGGAGTGCTAATGTCTATATATCTAGAGCAGTGGTCATGAAACCTTTTAGTGGTGTTGCAATCATCTTGTTTATAAAAACGCATGACACAAAGACGCGCCACTGAATGATTGCAGTTGACTACCTAAACAGGAAGGAAGCGAGTGAGGCTGAAGTAGGGGGTTGTAAGATGGAACATTTGTGCGAAAAAGGGGGTTGGAGAAGTGTTGCAGAGGAGTAGACAAGACGTCTTTTTCATGTTGAGCTTTTGCAACCATTTCGTGTGAAGTATTCGTAAAGCGTCAGGACATGTAAACAGTGTTGCTATAAATGCTACAGGATCTTTCATAGTTATAGTTTTTTATTTGATAGCTTGAGAACTATCTTACCCTTTTAAGCTATAGATACTCTATTTTTTTACATTAACAGCAATTCTAGCTCATCCTCACCTCTCAGCTTGAGCTCGTACGCCACTACGATTCCATCAGTGTACAGAAGGTAGACGAAGAACCGGGGAACACTCGGCGAAATCGACTTGTTCCTCACAGCTAATCCGGATATTGTCCTGTAGCCATTGTACCCCAAGGCAAGTCCTAATGCATTAGGAAAGATGTGCTCTTGTCTCATGCCGTAAACTCCTCGGCAGTGGCAGAATCGCATCACTGTAGCAAGGCCCTGCTGGGACACAGCCACAACACACTGCAATTCAGGTATGACATGAGTGATAGACACTCTATTTGAAAATTTGACCTCTTCATTGAATGGGATGGAAAGATCAAAGAGCTTCTTCGTCGCACTATTACAGAAAAGAGTGTCAGCCCTGAATAACGCCAATTTCTTACTTGTTGATACTATAAGAAAGTCAACGGGTTCTTGGTCTAGCTCCTCGTCTAGAGCATATGATTTTCCATTAAGTGAATATCTTCTTTCCCTTCCTTTCAATTTTCTATATTGTGTAATATGGCCCTTGTGGATGCGCCTGTATTCATCATCCGTGCTTGTCACTTTATATGAATCAAGTCGAGCGGAGGGATAAGGTGAAGCGTTTGAGCTTAGATCGACAATCCTGCTAGGAAAGAACAGCCAACTGGCACTACTTCCTAGATGGCTAGTCTTGACAGGGTCGAACTCTAAGTCAAGAATGGCGGATTCTTTGCTTAAGCGCTGTACCACTTCCAGTTCTCTTAAAAAAGGATCCCCTATAGCAACAGCGATGCTGGAAACAGATTTAAAATACTTTGAATTTATAGGTTTTGTGGTCCAGCAGTCTTCTCCAAGGAGTGTCCTTTTCACAACACGAGGAGAGAGAAATGAAACTCTACTGAAAAACATTCCTTTGAATTCTTCTTCATCGTCAGTATTAATGTATGGGTTACCTCTGTTCTCCATTTCTTCCATTGCATGGTCTACGAAGTAAGTGTGCTCTTTTTCGTAGAATTCAAACTCTCTTCTGCTCAAGGGACCCGTCCTGATTCGAAAATCAAACTTGAAAATAATGAGTTCTCTCGATATGGACGCGCATGATACCTTGAGAGTATGTGTTCCATCAGGTTTGACTTTATAAGACGAGAATGATACCTCAGGTATGTTATGCAATATTTGATGAGACTTCACATGATAGAACTGACGGTCCAGCGAATGGTAGTAGAATAAAACCACGCTCTGTGAATTATCAGAGGCTACGATCAAGTTGTGTGATATTCCACAACTATCACTGTAATTCAAGAAGTCCAAACCCCAGAGGGAAGCTTCCATTTTGAGTTTAAAGTCTGGATCAATTTTGATGCCGTAGAACCTATTGTTGTCGTTATAGATTTCATCAGCTTCATCTTGCAGACTGAGTTTCTTAGTGATTCCCAACTTCTTAACAAAGTTAAGGATTGTATCGGAATACCAAATCATTAACGTGCCGTCATCTAAACAGGCACCTAAGACTTGTCTCCCATCGAAACCTTCGTACGATTTCAAAAAATTAATCGTATGTGGGAAATACGGCCATGTAGATATAAGTCTATCTGTGGTTGATGTAAATGCTGGCCGAGTATCAAAGCGGAGAACTGCCTTTTTGTTGGGCATATGGGTCAAATTGTCGAAATCATAGATAACTAACTCCGAGTTCGATCCTAGAACTATAAATTCATTATTCTGAGAATCCGATATTATAGCGGAGAGATTGTTCTTATACCGTCTGATATTTTCTAAATTGTGTAGTTTCTTTATACCCAAATGATTTAATGAGAGACCATCTCTATACATTTCTGCTAATGAACGCTTGAGGATGCGCGATGGGTCTGTAGTTTCGATGGTGGTGAAGTCTGAGTTGAATTCGTCCTGGAAGAGGCTATTAGTATGATGCAGATAGCGGGCAACATCCTCGAGCGTTCTTCGATCATGTTGCTCCCATTTGATATATGCGTTATCACTATTCTCTGGTAACAGTCCTTTTGCTGGTTTTTTATCATCAGTGTCATCATGTTGCTTAGCAGATGCTGTTTGAATGGGGGAATAAAGTGCAGAGTACTTATCAGCAAGCATATACACAAAACCACGGTCATTCTCTGCGATTCCACCATCGTTTACATTTTCGTAGTCGTCCTGTTCTTCTATTTCACTGAGATCAAAATCACTAGAATTCACTTCAATCCTATTGCTCAAACCTGCCTGGGTCCTCATAGATGCATCTGTCGAGCCAAAGCTTTCTCTCCGATTGTTGTAAAATACATCTGCATCTTCGTTTTCGTCATTTCTTGAAATCAGGAAGAAGTTCAAATCATCTTCATCTTCATCGTCCTCGTCATCATCATCGTCCTCGTCATCATCAGAGCTATGAAAGTCCTCGTTTTGGTCATTGTTGCGGCCCGTTTCGGCATCTCCAGCAGTACTCGCAGCTCCGCCATGAGTTCCTCTCCCATTTCTTAAAGGAATAACATCTTCATCGTACAACTCCAAGTCATCATCTTCATCGCCAAAAGCGACCTCAATATCGCTGCCGAAAGTGATGATATCTCGATCGTTGCTTATCACAGTGGGAGTTTCTGTGTGCCGCACTCTGCTGTGTGATGACGATCTTCTGCGATGTGACGAGGCCAGTTGCTGTAATTGGTCTTGCAACTGTGAACTGGATGACTGCGACGACTTCGGAATACGTTTGATTCCTCGGCACCCAAGGAAGAGGTCGAATCTGGCACTAGGTGTAAGATTCTTAGACTGAGAATCCATACTGTGGGTGGTGCATCATATATCTTAGGGTACGTGTATGTTTATACATCTACACAAGTACACACGTATAGACCGTATACCAGATAGAATGCTCAAGTTCAATTCCAATTGCTGTTGCATGGAGTGGTTATATGTTAAAAGTGACTATGTTTTAGAGAGGCTGATAACAAAGAATCGGTTATCAGATCACTGTCACAAATGGAGACACAGGAATTGACACACTTTGCGACATGAAGTTGCGACAGATTCGGCAGTAAAAGATTTAAGACAAAAATTTAGAGATCGAATATTGTATTAGTAACAAGTGCTTAAGTCCTTTTTATACAGCAGTTGGTACAACCCAAAGCACAAAGTGAATATGGGAGAAGACGGTAAACACCACGCCGACTATACAAACGTTTCTGGCCTCACGCGGGAAGAGACATTGCAACACGTGGTGGATTCGTATGAAGCTTTGGCAGCAGATACTACCAATTGGGTCGCCAACTTGTCTAACTGCTCTTCTCTTTTATGGCATGCCTACCATTCATTAAATATCCCCGTCAACTGGGCTGGGTTTTACGTTAAGAATGGGGAGAAAAACGAGTTAATTTTGGCTCCATTCCAGGGAAAAGTTGCCTGTCAAATCATTCAAATAGGTAAGGGAGTTTGTGGAACGGCTGCTAGCACCCACAAGACTCAACTCGTTCCAGACGTAGAGAAATTTCCAGGTCACATTGCGTGTGATGGAGAGACCAAGAGTGAGATTGTAGTTCCTATCGTCAAGGAAGGAAAGATTTTGGGTGTTTTGGATATCGACTGCTTGGCCTTGGAAGGGTTCGATGAGACTGACCAAAAGTATTTGGAACAGTTGGTTGAATTGATTGTGAAGACGTGCGAGTGGTAAAGATAAACTAGATAACTTAGTGCTGATTCACTGCTGTAACTTTGATATGTGGATTCAATGTGCGTTTTACCTCAACAGTGCTCTAGCGCACGCATAGAGACTGTTTGGTTGCTTGCATAATGAAAGTACAAATTCTACAATGCAATCATTCACATTAATCATCATTTTAATAAGTACTAGTATGACATAAATGTATATAAAAAGAATAGTGTAGATAAAAATAAAATAGATATTAGCACAGGTATTAAACACAAATAAGAGCTGAACACAGTAGTTGAAGCTGACAAAATAGTAAGACGAGCGAGAGTTGAGTAGATTGAATATGTTGAACTGCATTTGTGATTTTCTGTCAGTTGAAGAAGTTAATGAAAAATCTCCACTCGAGTAAATCACACGCTAAACCAAATGGCATCAATAACAGAGCAATAACGGATGGTTCAATTTCACAATTCGCGAACTCCGAGAAAGTGATAGCGCTAGTACACTAAATCTCACACCATAGATTCTTGTCAACTTGTCAAATCCATACTCATTTCGGCATCTTTACTTTCCCTCAGCCTCAGCTCTTCTCTGCTCTTCTCTTTCTAAGTTATGGTACAATAACTCCTTGGCCTTCTCAACTGCATGAGTAGAACCCAGGAGCGTGAAAATACGCTCGGATTTTCCCTCAACTTCTTCAGAGATTCCTATGGTAGCTCCACTCACCTTTCTTACACCCTGGATTCTCGAACCGTTTTTGCCGATTAATGCACCAACAATATCATTGGGGAAACTAAGAGAGGTTGAAGTGATATGATGTTGAGGAACACCGCCTCTTCTGAAACTTCCTACGGCTCCGACGCCGCCCGCACCAGCAGCAATAGGAGCTTCTCTAGTTCCAGTTGGGGCAGAAGTTCCAAGTCCACCTCTGGATGGAGCACCAGCAGTGTTATTGGCGTAGTGGTGACCTCTAGGAACATAATAGTTGGTCCCCACTATACTGGAAAAGTCCTCGATTAAACAACGAGATATGATCCTAAGTGAGTCGTAGAGATCGTCTACTGTACCCTGAAGTTCAACAAGTCTCTCGTTAGAACCAGGAAGAAACGACTTCGATGCAATCATCAGGATATTGTACTTGCTCTGAATTTGTTGAATTCTTAAACCTTTGGAACCAATAAGAGTTCCCATTTGACTGTTAGGGATAAGTAAACGGAGAATTGTTGTCTCACCTTCCACGCTTGGGTTTGAGCTCAACTGCTTGAGTGGAAAGAAGTTGTATGTCTCGATGGCAGAATCGCATAATGCCTGGGCGAAGTAGCTGAGTGCTTTTGCACAGTCATCCAACGTACCGCTAACAGTTAAAATACGTTCGTGAGATCCCGGCTGCAAACGGGAGATTCCAGCCTTGGTGTTGGTTTCTGCACGGATGGAGTCAATTACTTGTCCGTTTTGTCCAATAAGACAGCCAGATTCTTTTGCTGATACGAGGACTCTATAGTTGATAAGGGCGGAGGCATTAGACTTGTCGTGGAGAGAGGGGAGAGTAGTAGATTGGTCTTCTCCGTTTGAAGATACGTTTGATTCAGAAATATTGGATTCTGTAGAAGCGTTTGCTGTGGATTGGTTGGTGTTGCCACTGGATGTGATATCAGAGGTAGAATGGTTGGAGTTGGAGTTTTCTGATTCTTTAACGGCGGGTTCTGAGAACTTAGTATCGAATAAGGATTCAGTCATCGTGAAAAGGGCTATTTAGCTATAGGCGTTGGGATATTTAGTTAAATGTGGAAGATTAACTAATACTGGGTGATATATGGCTGAGATGTATATATACACGATGGCAATTGGGATTGGTAATTAGCAGGCTTATATGTATATGGTACTATTGTCCTGGCTTAGCTATTCCTGTAGTTGGCGAGATTCCGCTATGGAAATGATGGGAGGGCTGATGCAGTGAAAAATACGATTTCTGCTCTTCGCCAGTATTTGGAGTGAATTCTGGTCTTTTTTAGTGGCAGATCAAGATCTTCTTAGTGTAGTAGCAAGGACGGCTTGGTGTTGGTCGCTAGTCGCAGGCTATGGGGTAAGTGATTATTGATTTGGGTGTTGTTGTGGAATTGATCAATCGGTGGGATAGGAAACGTTTCCTGGTGGCTTGAATGATTTGGGTGCTGTTTGATGCTGGCGTTGGTCCTGTCAATGGATATCAATCGAAACTGGCAGTCAGAGTAGAACTGGAGGTTTTGGGCTTTTTTAGATTTTTACTTTTTGACTTTCTGTTGATGGTTTAGCGTCCTGCATGTGTCGCAGCGGTTAGAATATTTTGTGAATTTGAAGGATGGAGAAGAAGCAGGAGGAGATTCACTATGGGCCCGTTTAGTGGCGAAAAAAGGCGGCAAAATCTGGAAAGAACGGGAGGATAAAGCTACGGTGGAAATATATGGGATTGGGCGTTTGGGGTTCAAAGCGAAGTTTTTAGGGCAAAAGGCACTGGGGTAGTTGACGTCAGCTAGAGCATCTATAGGGAAAAAATTAGCTGTAGGCACATTATTATTACGGCAGAAAACGTTGCGAGCACCAGAGCAAAATGCGACACTGACGAAGGATGGGATATCGTCAAGCGACGTTGTTCTCGGGATTGGTAGTGCACTGCCCGTGGTAGGAGGGATTAGTATGGCAAGATATGTATGAATACGAACAGTGGTAGGGTATTGGGAGCGAAGGGATGTCGGCAAGGATGGTGACGCACGATACAGCTTCGCCAACCTCGATTTCCGAGTTAAAAACCCTATTCGGTCCCCACCAGGAGCCCTTCGACGACTCGCCCGAGAGTTGCTATTTGGCCCCTGCTTGTTAAACACTGAAGCCTGGCAATGCTCGTCAACGAGGTCGCAAAACGGGCTGAAGACAATACGACTTGACTCCCTTGTCTCCATTGTCTGCAGTTACCCTTTCAGATGACATAAGCAATAGACACGAGGAGCAGAACTGCTGCACGACCATTGCCTAATCGGGCAATTTGGCCCTAATCCCAATTGTACTCCCCTCTAAAGATGTCATCCAGATTAGATGCTGTCTGTTATCTGGTTGCGGATTTGTCACCAGCGCAATACAAATCTCTCTAGAAGACCATATCCCATTATTGTTTGTTATTGTGATTTGCAAGAAGATAGGCTATTTGTTTCATGTTGCAGCGGGGACATACATTCCTGGCTTATTAGTGAAGTTTACCCAACATTTTTATGGATATGAGCCTTATCTACCATTTTGAAGTCAGTTCTATTTGTTGATGTATAACTGCTATTTGAATGGTACTTCGAATTTCTACATTAGACCAGTAGACACATTTTAGGTTGTAATTAATTTGCAGGCCCTACTGTATTTCAATTAAATATTCTAGCTATACGAACAGACATTTTTTATAGTTGAAATTGAGAAAGTATATCTTACAAGACGCCAATATAATCTTTGACGCTCATGGTAGTATAGCTGCTTTTTCTGAATTGCAGAGTGCTGTCATTACCACCAGATGAGAGCTCGTTGTCTTCGATATCCTCATTATTTATCATATCTGCAAATGAGTAAAAGTCAATCGTTTGATCATTTTTGCTATTTGCAGAAGTATTGCTAATGGCACTCATTGTAGGTGCTTTAACATAGCTCAACAGCCTCTTTGTGAGCGGAGATACGGCTCCACTGGCAGTCTTAGAAGAAGAAGAAGCGATCGATGGTGAGGATAAACTAGATCTCTTGGACTTGCTGTTTTGACGTGAGCTATTTTTATTGTACTCATCTTCTTCTGCATCTTCTTCATTTATCTCTCCTTCTTCGTCAAGGAGTTCACCCTTACTGTTGAAATTGTTGCCATTGTAGTGATCGAAAGAATTGATCAATGAGATGCTAATAATTGATCTGGAACGAGGTCTGGGTTCCCCAGCATGATCTTCCTTGCACTCATCTTCACAGAAACAGTTGAGCTTCACGTCGTTGTAGAAATCAAGATTAGGGTTACTGAGCATCTCAGTGGTAGTATCAAGAATAGGGCTGGTGTAGTTCTCTAAATTGTAATGTGATGGGGTTTCTGGATTATGCAAGATGGATCTAGAGGCATTTCCTTCTAGACTTCTCTCAAATATGTAAGAAGAAGATGTGGACGAGCTAGCGTCTTTAGAAGTAACCATTGGTGTGCTACTGGCGTTGACAGATTCACTAGCCTTCGTGGTAAACACTGGGGCTGAACCTTGGGCTGGGTAGTAGAGTCTGTGGAAGGTTCGTTTGATAAACTTGTGGATCTTGTGATGGTAGTGATCGTAGTTATTATATGCATATGTAATGGGGTTACCTGTTGTAAGATGTGTAGTAGTGCTGCAGACACTACCAACGCTGTTGTGGTGACATGTACAGTTATTCTCAGAGGAAGCATAAGCTTCAGCCAAAGGGGCAGAATCAGCTTCAATAATAGGTGAAGGCTTGAGTTTTCCAATAGCAGGATCGTCATTATTTGGTAGTTGCTTATTTGATCCGGACTCTGCTAATGTGGCCAAAGGGTCGACTTCATCGTCCTCATCGTAGTTCTCCAAATCAGTTTCCTTTGGAGGATTGAGCTCAGTGGTGGAAGTCATTTTAGCGGCAGGAAGAGAAGTTTGTTGCGATTAGTTGGTGAATATGGTCGGTGTCAGTTGTTGAATAATTATTGGTTTGAGCGACTTTTTATTGCTTGTAGACGTTCTGGAAAATGTGTGGGATTTATGAATATGAATTATTAAATCAAAAACAGACAATCAGGCAAGATAATTGGATTCAGACACAGTATATTGGATATGGTTTGGATAATTCAGTTGTCTTTTCACAAAATTGGGATTTGGGAGTGGGGCGGATTCTGACTCGATAAATAGTTTTGTAAGGAGTGCTTTAAAATATTCTAAAGAAGATATAGACTGGTATAGAAATGGATATGTATAAGTAGGAATTGAAACTTGTCAAACATACAAACCGGAGTTATGACGACTTTTAGCAGTAATAGTATAACGAAGGTAGTACGCAGGAACAGACAGACAGTAAATGAGATGGCTTAGCGTGTGATAATGATTGTAGTTGGACAGCTTGAAATCCAGAATAGAATAAGAGTAAGTGTGAGTGCAATTGTTAGGCTTGTGTTCTTGGCGAGTACCAGAATTATAACTCGTCCAACAAGATAAGGAGACAGATCCATTTATATATTCTGAGCCTTATCGTACACTACTGATTGAGTAGCAGGCATGAAAAATTCCAAATGACCTCAATCGAAATCCGACAGAAAATTTCACGGTCCTTCTTTTGCAAGAGAAAAGAATGATTTTTTAGGGCCCTCATACAGGAAATTACTGAGGATCACCATATTTGCGATAGTAGAACCCTAAACAGTGCTCAAAGCTCGGAAGTAGGATGCTCCCTTTGAAGAAGATGTTAGGATTTGGGAAGAGACGGCTGAACTAGCCCTTGAAATCACTTGCTTATTTGTGATGGCGTTAAGTTAGCAAACGAGCCAATTGGTTACATCGAGTTCTAAGCGGGGTCAGGTAATTAGCTACATCACCCACCAGCGTACATGAAGTATTCATTACATACATTCTACTACAGGGCTGATATGAAGTCTGCACGACTGCCAAATATAAATGTTGGTAGAAACACGGAAAGACTGTCCAGTGCACTTTCTTAGTGCTCCGTACTGACATGCAACAGTTACTTCATCTGTGACAGCTTTCATTTACACATTCTGCAATAGTGGACTGTCTTGTGATTCGTTATGATGTATGCCTTCCGACGAACATAGTCCGTGTGCTCAGGACAAATTAAAGTTTACCGAAGCTTCGAAACCTGATCAAAATGGTAATAGGTGGGTCGGTTTATTTTCTTGGTCGGTGCGTATACCGCCTTGCATTTACAAGATTCCTATTTTCTCGTATCCAAGGGGTAATAATAAAAGCCATCACTTGATGATTATAAGGTGAAGTCATTGAGGTAGCAAAGCTTAGTCACCAGCTGACTACTATCATCATCGCTTTGTAAGAATGTGTTAATGCTGACATTGCAGGGAACCGTTATGCTCATGACCACAATCCACCTAATTGTGTACTCTGCTAGACGTCTTCTCTCGCATTGCGTGATGTGCTGGTAGCACAGTTTTTTGAGTATGGCGATATTTTCCAACATATTTGTCTCCACATTGGGACATTGACCCGGCAAAAGGTCTTCAGTTTGTTATCGATTCCGGAAGTTTCCATAGTTTGATCATTGACGTATAATCACGGTTGGAAATGAGGTAACCCGGTGTCATCCAGAGATCAAGAGTTACAATAGTTTTGTCTGTAGTTCCCAAAGAAAGAAGGCTCAAAACAAGAGTCCGTGCATGAGATGGTCCGCACTGTCACCACGAAAGGCTGTAATCTGCTATACGAATGCGACAAACAAGAAATAGTTTCGAAAACGATCATATATCGCCCCTTCTCTATTCCCAACTCAAGGTCGTTGATACAAGTTGATCTGTGAGTGCACAGTAGAGTAACTTGAAACAACTAGAGGATGTTACCCCTTCCCTCAGACACTGAACTCTCGTATTCTCTGACATTTTAGAAAGCAACAGGACACATGAACTCAGGATCGAACCATTTTGAAGCACACTTAGCCTCAATGGCGGTTCCAAGCATTTGAGGCATATTCTGAAGGGTTTAGTTTCAGCTACCACCAATATACCATACGTAGAACAAAATTAGGTGTATTCCTGACATGACGGAGTTCTATGGGGTGTGTTTCCCTGTCCATTTTGAGTTCATAGCCGATGCACACCTTCAGACATTTTTTTCCTGTCGGGTGCTTCTAGAAGGTTGGAGAGAACAAAGGTGACAGGACACTTTAGCTGGAACTACACGTGACTATAAATACTGCAGAATAGGCTGACGGTGATACTGTAACTTCCTCTTCTAACTTCCCAGTATTGAAATCAATGCTACGTAGATCTTGTTGATTTACAGCTTGATATCAATGTAACACAAGTCATGACTGACCTCTTGGTGATCTTTATGGCTAAGATTATGATCGTCCCCATAACATGCTACTAATAATATTTTATAATCCTCATCTTCTTGTTGAGTTGATCATGTATCCATCTCGTCGCATTATTATATAATAATATGTTACACATCACTCCCCACATAAATCCTAAATTGGAATAATGTCACTTGTTTATGTCACAACTGGACACTATCCGCGCACATCACCTATTCTTGCCTCTAAAGGTAAACACAAATTTGATTTGCATTCAAATTGAAGAGCATCATTGCTTCTTAAGATAAACTGTTAAGTACGCGTCTACGAGTACTAACTACGCGATGTCCTCAAACTCAACAGTACCAGAAGCAGTGGTCGCCTTGGCCAACGCGACTTTGGCGAACTTTTCATTCAGTGACCTCTCCTACTTTGATCAAGTAGCCTACCTTATTCCCCACCAAATCTACCATCAAGACTCACGTATTGCACCAGAAATCATTAGTGGAGGTCTTATTGTGCTTGTAAGTGCTATCACAGTCGCCATTGGCGCCTATTCTTCCGTGACCCGTCCTACCAATAGCGAGGACCCCAGATTGGACAAAACGTCCCCATATTGGGATCCTACAGATGTAGACACCTCAGAACGTAATGTGACAAACAAGGATCAATTGGCTCTGTTGGGCGGAGCTCAATTGGGCTTACTTCAAGTTTCACTTATACCAGTTTTTGCAGCTGGCACTTTGTATTTTCTCAACTATGTTTTGAATAACTGGAATATAAATGATGTGAACCTCTGGTTCAACAGATACATATTGTGTGTGCTGGTAATGTCGATTTATGGCAGCCAGGAGTATCTCTTAGTCTCCTCTGTGAGAAAAGTCGTGAAATTCTTTGGACCTACCTACAATAGCAGTAATGTATTTACTAGGTACAGATTGACAATGACAAATGACAAGGATAACTTTCCTTTGGGAAAACTCGAGAATTTCGATGAGGACGAGTTTCTTCAGAAAGACTTGAAAAAGGACACGAAGTGGGCAGAAGGTTTCCAAAAATACCTCAAGGACGAACATATTCAGATAGTTCGCCCTACCTCAGTCCATATTGTGCCAAAAGTGACCGAGAATGTGAACTGGATCTTTGACTTCAAACCTTTAGTACTTGGCCCTACCACTTTAGGTTTGGCGTATCTTTTCTACAAGTATAACCCTGTGTTAAATACTGATTATGCTCAGACTGAAATCAATTGGTTGGCTTTAGATGCGTTGTCTATAGACTTTGCCATTTACGGAATAAAGAAGGTTCAGTACGGCAAGTTTTTGTATGGTTTCATCTTGTTATCGGGTCTTTTCTTCTACGACATATACTTCGTTTTTGGTACCAAAATGATGGAAACCGTTGCCACCGGCTTGAATATTCCAATTAAGATTTTGCTCCCAGTCCCAGGGTCTTCATGGGGTGAACCATTAAAGTTCACTTTGCTTGGGTTGGGCGATATTGTAGTTCCAGGAACCCTTGTGGCTTTATGTTTGAGATACGATGTCTATCGCCACCACGAGAACAATCCTAACACAGCATTTCATCACTTAACCCCCATCCAAAAGCCATATTTCATTACGGCACTTGTTAGTTATATTTTAGGTTTGACAGTTACCATTGTCGTACTCAATATCTTCCGTGTGGGACAGCCTGCCTTGCTCTATATTGTTCCTTGTGTCTTGGGTGGAATAACTTCCTTAAGTTTAGTAAGAGGTGAATTCAGTTCATTGTGGAAATTTACTGACGAGATTAAGTTATACAACGAAAAGGATTACGAGGAGAGTTACATGGAAGAAGAGGACGACGACGACTACGAGTTCGATGAAGAAGACGAAGATGAGAAATCCTTTGATGATTGGGTTGACGAAGTCGAATTGGAACGTTCAGGAGGAGTTTTATCTGAAGACGAAACTGATTTGGATGAAATCAGAAAGCAAGCACCACAAACTGTTGTATACTATGCCGAAGATTTCGAGGCTTCGGATCTTGAGGCTTCAGATGAAGAGGATGATACTTTTGTTATTGAAGAGTATGTGTCTGACGAAGGTGATGAGTTGGATAATAACGATGATGAAATTGATGTCGAAATCGATGACCAAGACGATGACGAGGTTGAAATTCTCGAGGAATTGAACTTTATTAGACTGGACTTGAAGAAAGACCCTCTGAAGTGGTATAGTGATGAAGATTAGGAAAGGGTCTTCGTCTACATCATTTCAGGTTTTTCTCCACTGTAACTTACTTAGAGAACCACGAAAATAGCGAGATTGAACTGAATAATGAATGAGCAAATCCTACGTCTTATCTATCTTTTACAAAGAAACGTCAAAAATTTGTTTCTCATTATCATCAACACATCCCCTGATGAAAAGCTCTAAATATTACCATTAGACTAGGTTTGATTTCGTCAAATTCTCTGTATGGATATGTATCAACAATACTATTGACTGAATGATATGGACGTAGTCTATCTCTAACCTGGGTTGCCTATTTTGATGGACACACTAGGAACCTAATTCTGTAGCAACATTCTTTGCAATGTTTCGCAGCTTCTCAGGACTACGGCATATCATACTTTGCCGATTAATGCCACACTCCCAAGACTTTGCATGACTCAGCAACTACCAGGAGATATATATATTGCCTAAACACAATTAATCACTCCTTCTGCTGTACCTTTCTTTAATTCGCAATAACATAGTCCCTTCAAGGGATCTACAATACTTTAGGACATTTATACCAGCATAATTATAATGCTTTTACCGCTTTACTGGAGTTATAATTATTGGCTTTAGCGATATCTCAAAGCTTCGCTATGCATTGGCGTAGATTATATGCAGAAGAGGATGGGTGCCAAAAATTTTCGGCTTAGCTTAGTCCACTTTACATATTGGAGAGTGGCACGGCATAGATAAACACCATCGGGTAAACACAACGCGTGTACGAATGAGCCAGTCTCCTTGATAAAGATACTGCAACAAGCTACCAACTTACTTTGATCAAACTTGAGATTACAAATTATAAGCAGCAAAAGATAAACATACAAGTAAACATGCGGCTGTCTACCTTTGCTCGCTAGTTTTTTATCAGCGAAGGCAGCCGCGTCAGTAGATGGACAACTCCACCTCTACAATAGATACTAGCTGAGGTCACCACAGAAGTCAGTGAAGGAATATCATTGTGTATTTGTGGATGGCAAATAAACATACAACATGGCAAATAAATGACCAGTTATTATCAGTTGTGGCTATCTCTGATAATTATCAGTTTTAAATTTTGTAGATAACGAACCGAGCCGAGCACACAAGGCACCAATTGGGAAACAAGAAAGCAAAGTTTTTTTCATTTCTCAGAATTGCCTTTTTGAGAGCCACGAAGTGGAACGTGAAAGGATAATCCGGAACATTGACCTCGTGTAGTACAATAGAAGTATCCTGTGAGGTAGTCCGATAGTCTAAAGAGGGTTGATAGGGTGTTAAACTTGCTCATCTTCGGAATAACCAATTGATAGGCGTCGGAGCTACATGACAATCAATTAGTTTCAGTCACGGGATTAACAGGATATAGATACACACCTTATCCTTGCGAACGTGAGGACCTATTGCGTAATCTGGGGCTGTGTTTCATGGAATATCATCGAAGCTATGCGCAATACCGCGTATTTCTTGCTCTGAAATGCGTCTTCCAAATTAGGGCAAAGAACGAGGTCTCAGATGTAACCATTCGGGTTGTGTTTTTTACCCTCGAAACACGGGACCAGATAGAAGCCATGTGAGTGCGATAACAACTTACACATTTTCAGCTTTGCTCCCCAGCTCCCCCAGATTTACCACATCATTGACAGAGACTACCACATTCTCTCGTCTCGAGCAACCCTTCCTAAGTGAAAGGTGGGGAGAGAAATGTGGAGCCCCAACCTTCTGGGGGAAAATGTTTTCTCAATCTCCGATATACAAAAATAACAAACACAGACCTGGCGGCATAGAATTGCCGGATTGGTCCAGCACTAATTTTAAACATGCCCCCTTATTTTTGTGTGGATCGAATATGACATAGTTCCATATCACAAATTTATCCTAATCTTGTATAAAGAGGTGTGGGGGGCGTCAACATACTTATACGCAGGCAATCTTGCTTCAATATGAATCTCATCTACTAGTGTAGCGGAGTCTAAGCGTCAAGGTGGTCCCTCAACGTTAAGGTGAGAAATTGCCCAATCTCAAACATATTGCCGCGTAGATTGACTCGGGTGGAAAGCTTTCAGGTAAACAATTCACAACATACAATTAAACACAACCAATATTTTAGTCAACAACAATATGTGTGTTTTCTATCCATTATCTTCTTACAACAATGGAGCAAAGATAGTGTCAGAAAAATGTGACCTGTTTTGCGATTAAGAGATATGCGCTCTGTAGAAAAAAAAAACGACGGTGGGTACTACGGAAAGACACCTGAAAATTTCAAAAGCCTCACATTGAGTCGAGATAACGACCAGATGGCGGATATAGTCATGAGCTTCTCGTAGCAGAGGAAAACCACAGTATAATTCATGTAGTATAGCAGGATTTCTATTGACCGATCCGGTCCAGCGAACGTTGTTTTCAGGTCACCAATGTGGACATGGTATCAGAGAACCTGAAAATTTCACGTAATAGTAATTAATTTTAATTACTGAGGCATTTTACGGTAATTCGACGGTGGCACGGAGCGAGTGGCAGCTTATTACCAGACGAGACTGGTCTCATGGAATAGCGGAATTAAAGGGGTAAATATTGCACAGTACGTGACACAAGAGCAACGACGAACAATACGATGAGAAAAACAACCCCAAAGCGTCGTCGAACAAAAAGATTCCCCTATTGTTGGCCAGATTATGTGACAAAAGTGAAATATCCTGTAATAGAATAAAAATCCTCTGCGAATCGATGAGGTCCGTGCAGTTCTGCGGAGAGATTGGTGGGGCTGCGTGTTGAGATTTCCATTTTTTAGTGAGAGAATTGGCCCAATGGCCCTAGAGTATGCCTCAGCTCACGAAGATTGCTTGCGCGCACAACAATTTCACTATTACTTTTTTTCTACTTTAAGATAGTAACGTAATTAATAATATTTTTTGTGGCCAATTTAACCAAATGCCCTACTAATAAAAGTGGAGCCTCTCCAATAATTGACATGGGAAAACGAACAAGAAAATCGAATGGGGTAGTCAAGATTCCACTGCAGTGGGAGGAGGTAATTAATAATTACTTTTTTTTCCTACAAAAGGTGAGACCGCCATAGTGTCGGCACAGTAAATTTCAAAGATAGCGCACAGTCACTGACTAATGCCGTCGTCGTGTAGCAGATAGCCACCACCGCCAGTCCGTTGTCACATTACCGTGCTTCCACATGGCAAAAATAAGTGAGGATCTCCTATACATGTACGATTCTGAGATGGCTTTCTAATACATTGCCCCACTCTAACGTGATCGTCAATGGCTGTTGTATGCCATGGTAATAGCTGGGCAGACCTCACTAATCGTGATGCCGGAAAAAACACCCACTCATTTGCACATTTCAAATTGCGAGTTTCCCACACCATGATGGCCTTCTCACCGTCGACTAAATTTCCGGTGGAACAGCATTCCTGTGTACGGATATATACACGTAAAACTTAGTTTCACTTTTTTTCCTTCTCTTGCTGTTTGCGGTGGCGGTTCTTATCTCTAGCAGTGGAAGTTTGCGCAGTCGGAATAAAAAAAAATTAACAATCGAGTTCTGGCAGAGCGAGTTACTATCGCAGTCTATAGATGTGAATCTAAACGTAAACAATAACCGAGTAATGCCGTTTCCACACTTTGACTATCGCCCGTGGTGAAATTCACAATCATGATATTCCCGTCAAATTCTACATCTCCAGATGACATTAACGTCACTCTATCTATATATATCTGGAGGAATACGCTAATTCTATAATCCACACCTGTCACTTTTCGCTCGATTTTTATTTATAATTAATATACTTGGGCACTAATTCTAACCCCACCCTCACCTCCTCATACTCCTCCACCGAACTCCCACTTTCCAGGACCCGTACAACTGGACCGTATTTTCTGCCTTACCTGTCTTATTATTTTGGGTAATATTAGGACCTCCAATTCACGGTTATTTTCTGGGACCCCGAACTTGTAATACCGAACACCACAACTTGCACCTCGATCTAAATTAGTACATACATATATATATCTACAGAATCTTGGAATTTTCGGAATTCGATTCTTATTTCTTGATATACCTTATTGTGCCCTATATAGTTGGCATCTTTTATTCATACCCACAGCACATCATATTCACAACTAAAACATGAAACGATCGCTGTCAGCCTCCATCGAGTCGTCGTCGTTGTACACGGCATCCAATAACTCCAATAAGTCTTCCAAAAGATTACGGCTCGAGAATGAAATTTTTTCAAAGTCGATCAAGGACATCGAGAAGATGTTCACTGTGGACAACTTCAGCAAGTCAAATAACTCCAACAACATTATCACATCCAATACAAACAATATCAACACTTCTCCTATCATCCATGGAAGTGTGACTTCAACTATTCTCACATCGGTTCATTCCGGCAACAACCACATCAACGAAAAGAAACCCATTACCCGAACCGTAGCTCCCGAGGCTACTAAAGGAGAACACTGTAACCGTGTTCTCCTTGATGACAACAACATCCATCATTACTTATCCAACCACGACACTTCATGTAACTACACCGACTTGAAGTACGACTGCATCAACCTTGCCTTCTTATCTTCTGCCCCATCATCCGTAGCTCAACCAAAGTACGCCAATATTAACGATTCTTGCTACTTCACAAAACGTCCATCCCATGACCAAAACTTGATACCCATTTTACCATCCCAAGCTAAGACCAAAGCAATCCAACACACTACTCCTCGCAACATCTTTGACTTGGACATGGTTATCACTGATGTGGTAGACTTGGAAGAGGAAATTGATAAACTCAGCTTCATTACAGCCACCAAGAACAACTTAGAGCGGGACTTGAACCTCATTGACCAGTTGATCTTGCGTAGATAGGTCAATAATCCCCATTTGTATTCACCACCTTTTTGCACACATACTACACCCACTTCTATGACTCCTTTCATGTACTATTCCTGGTGAATACTATATAACGACAACATCACATTGTTCACTTCGCTTCACGAAAAAATTCATTATGTATTATATATATATTACTATATATCTATAGGCACTACGGTTTGGTTTTGCTATTTTCTGGTTACTTGCATAGGTCTAATATCTAATATACACTGACCCTACACTCTAAGTACAATCGTAGATGTTGAATTGGCTGTTAAAGAAAAGGAGGGGAAAGAGGGTGGTGCAGCAAAAATTCAGTCACGTGAATAGAATACGAACAGAGTTTCACTTTTGTTTGAGAGCGGTCTCTCTCGATGGTAGGTATACTGTGATCGACTGATGGTCATGTTATTTCATGTTACTTGTATCAGTGGTATAGGCCGAATACTGACCACCGGTAGCACGAACCTACTATACGGTAAGGCATCACTGCTTCTGAGATGCGCCACACATTACCTAGAATGAAGCGCTAAGTAGTTTAGCATTTATAGTCATTTATTTCTTTTCTCTTGAGTCTCGCTAGTGCTCTCACACACTCACTCTATAATTCTAATACTCCGTACAGAATACGGAACACTCAGCCAGAAAAACAGAAATCTGGCTCTTTTCTTTTCCAATCTCCCACTAATCGCATTGACTGTGTAACAACTCATTCTCTACAGGACACACTTTGCTCTCTCTCTCAGTTTCTCTTTTCTTGCGACTCTCACTTACCTCTCGCCTCGCCTTTCTCAGTTGTTTTCTCTCCTGCACACATCCTATTTTCCAAAGTCGTTGAATCCTCAAAAATGGAGAGGATCACACTTCGAGTTGCAAGTTAGCGAGATTTGAAAAGTCAGAGCTCAGCGGCTAGCAGTATAGTAGTAGCATCCTGGAAACTGGAATCGTACCACCAATTATCTGTAAATAATGGTGTTAGCAGACTTGGGTTCTCGTCTTCGTGGCGCCCTCTCCTCCGTGGAGTTGGCTTCTGATGACGAAATTAACGCCATGATAAAAGACGTCTGTACGGCGCTTCTAGAGTCCGACGTTAACATCAAACTCGTGGTGAAATTGAGAGATAACATCAAGACCAAGGTAAAGTCAGACCTTGCTCCAGAGGAAACTACAGCCAACAAGAGAAAAAAGCTTCAAAAGATCATCTTCGATGAGCTCGTAGCCCTCGTAGACTCGCATGAGGAACCTCCAAAGCCAAAGAAGCTCTCTACTTCCACCAAGGTAATTAACGGAAAGAAGAAAAAG
Organism: Scheffersomyces insectosa; assembly: GCA_030572575.1. Taxonomy (NCBI): domain Eukaryota; kingdom Fungi; phylum Ascomycota; class Pichiomycetes; order Serinales; family Debaryomycetaceae; genus Scheffersomyces; species Scheffersomyces insectosa. Next base: position 45,076 of record JAJMAO010000079.1, read on the forward strand.
GTCGCAAAGACAAACTCCCATGTGATTATGTTCGTTGGTCTTCAAGGTGCTGGTAAAACAACCAGTTGTACCAAGTTGGCTGTATACTACAAGAAGAGAGGTTTCAAGGTAGGTTTGGTCTGTGCCGATACTTTCAGAGCTGGTGCTTTCGATCAGTTGAAGCAAAACGCCATCAAGGCATCCATTCCATACTACGGTTCGTATCTTGAACAAGATCCTGTAAAAATCGCTTATGAAGGTGTCACCAAGTTCAAATCGGAGAAGTTCGACATCATCATTGTGGATACTTCCGGTCGTCATAGACAAGAACAGCAATTGTTCGATGAGATGGTTCAGATCGGAGAGATGGTCCAACCAACCCAAACCATTATGGTCATGGATGGTTCTATTGGTCAAGCGGCAGAATCTCAAGCCAAGGCCTTCAAGGAGAGTGCCAATTTCGGTTCCATTATATTGACAAAGATGGACGGCCATGCTAGGGGTGGTGGTGCTATTTCTGCGGTAGCAGCAACAAAGACCCCTATCGTGTTTATTGGTACCGGTGAACATGTAGGAGACTTAGAAATCTTCAAGCCAACAACATTTATCTCTAAGCTTCTTGGAATCGGAGATATCCAGTCGTTAATTGAACACGTTCAAGGTCTTAACTTGCAAAACGACGAAAACCACAAACAGACCATGGAAAACATCAAGGAAGGTAAGTTCACACTTAAGGACTTCCAAAACCAAATGAATAACTTCTTAAAAATGGGACCTTTGACCAATATTGCTTCTATGATACCCGGATTATCCAACATCATGTCTCAAGTTGGTGAAGAGGAGACTTCCAAGAAAATCAAGAACATGGTTTATATCATGGACTCCATGACTGCCCAGGAGTTGGAGAGTGATGGAAGAATTTTTGTGGATCAACCTTCCAGAATTTTACGTGTAGCCAAGGGATCTGGTTGCTCTGCTGTCGAAATCGAAATGGTATTGCAACAACATAGACTCATGTCGACTATGGCTAAATCAGCCGTGGCTGCTGGTGGTGCCCCAGGTGCTCCAGGTGCCAATCCAATGGCTAATAACCCACAAATGGCTAGAATGATGCAGCAGGCACAATCAAATCCTAACTTCATGCAGCAAGCTATGAGTATGATGGGAGGTGGAGCTGGAGGCGCCCCAGGTGCTGGAGGCATGCCTGACATGGCCAGTATGATGAACAATCCTCAAATGATGCAACAAGCACAACAAATGATGAGACAGAACCCAGGCATGATGCAACAGGCCCAACAGATGATGCAAAACCCAGGCATGATGCAGAAGTTAATGAGCCAATTCGGTGGCATGGGCGGCATGGGTATGTAATGGGTGACAGAAAATCAACAGCAGCAGTTTATAGCGAGAAGATATCTCATGGGTTTGTCGATATGAATTGACCATAATTCTTTTCATGGTCCACCTTTTTACTGATAGTACAATTTCTATCTCTTGTATTTATACATCAACACACATATACACGTTAAATTAATATAAAAAAAATCAAGAAAATGAGATAAGTCTAGAGCATTCAATGCATTCAATTCAAATTCAGCTTGTATATATTCTTCATATTTGCAAAATACTTTCTGTCATGATGTATAATGAGTTCATGACTAGCATTACGAACCAAGGCAGGCTCGATTAAAAACGGCCGAGCATCGTTGGGACCACATAAATTCTTCATCAGATACCTCAAAGCTCAATAAAGTTGAAGAAATCATTAAAGCACCAAAACTTGTAATATTATACATATATCTCACAGAACCACAAATTGGCCATATACTTCCAACTTCAACGATAGAAATCTGGTCTTCCGGTGTTCATACCATACTCACTCAAAGCACTCGATAAATCTTCCATTGTTAACACTAATTTTCCTTGCTGATTACCAGCGTTACTGGTACTGTGTGTTGGCTGCTGTTGTTCACTGGCTCCATCTACACCAGTTGCGGCAGTTCCAGTTCCAGTTATCAGCTGCTGATTAGCAAATTGTTGTCCCTGCAATAGCTGCTTTGCCCTGACCTGTGGATTGGAGGAATTATACACAGCAGATGAGTTTCTGATTCTAGAGTACTCGTATGCGTCTTGTGTGATATCACTTACGAATTTCTGGGTTGCCAAAGCAAGCAAGCGCTTGATTTTCACGTCAGTAGTTTCGAACCCGTTTTTTGCTAAGTAGTAGTCTGTCACAGCGTCGGGGATTATTGGAGCGAAATCTCCGTCCATGAGGTCCAAGACCTTCTTCAACGATATATCTTTACGGGTGAGCTCTGGCAAGTCGGGTATGAGAAGCGAAGAAGCCCCCGTACTTGATTGTCCGGTCGCCAGTTTTCTTCCAGCGGATGCTGATTGTGTTGAGTCGTCTTGATTTGTGTTATTACTGTCATTAATGTCGTTATTTGGCTGTTGATCATCATTAGTGTTAAGTTCTTGCTGTTCTATGTTCTCATCAACATCGTTGAATTCTTCGTCCATTTCTTCGTCTTCAATATCATTTTGGGCTTGTAGTTCGGCACTCATGGTGTTGCTGTTCTATATATGCACACAATTCTTCTTATTATTCTGAAGACTCAACTGTATTCCACTCTTTCAGTTGTTATAACTACTACTTAACTTGGAGATTGTCAAAGCATTAAATTTTGAGAATATACGAGCGTGCATATAATCAACGTCTTATTAGTATGTGGTACGAATGTTGTAGCTTTACAATGGGAAGTGATACGGGAATGCAAGCCGAATACCGTAGGAAATTCCTGGAGAAAAGTAACCGAAATAGGATTATCCTTATTTAAGAAAAGAGGACCATTGTGAAACATATTCACCGTAAAATAGATGGATGGATAGATTTCAAGAAAGTCACGTGCGCAAACTGATAGTCGTTATTTTGCAACCTTCCTCACCTCTTCAATCATTTCTAAAGCGAGTCAGTATTGACGGTTTAAGAAAGAAGAAAGAAGTCTGAAAAGGGCTTTTTAAAGATCCTATCAGAGGCTAGTTAGAGTAAAATTGCATTTTTATGGCGTATGTCTCTTCTCGAGCTGTCCACTGTAATGGTTCAACTACTCGCTGCCATAGAAGACTTCAATGCAAGCGTCATCATCTCTAAAATACCCTTATGGAGTCTCCAATGGCAGCTATTATACCACAATCATTCTATATACCTCCTCAGCTCCAGCCAGACAAACTCTAGTCAAAAGTCAATCCTCAGTTCTTCTCCACCAGATCTGCCCCATACTATCTTGTACTCTTTATCGGTCTATATGCAAACCACAATAGAACGTACAGTCAAAATTTCATTACCGTTTAAGTATGTGCAATTACTATTTTACAGCCAATTCAATTCATCTTTCTTCACGCTATGTCGCGACAGAACCCGGACAACTCGTCTACGTTTGGGAATTCGCTCCTGTCGCGGGTGGATGGCGCCATTGGTGCCATGTCTCTTTCACCGAATGGAAGAGACGCCGTTTTGGCAGGAAGGAGAGGACTCTTCATCATAGATCTAGACGACCCCTTCACCACGCCAAGATGGCTACACCATATCACCTCTTGGGAAGTGGCTGATGTCCAATGGTCACCACATCACTTTGCCAAGCCTTCATGGTGTATTTCGACGTCAAACCAAAAGGCAATGTTATGGGACTTGGCCAGACCATCGAATAATGCAATCCTTAACGTTCTTCACCACCATGCCAGAGCCATCACTGATATCAATTTCCATCCTTCAGATCCAGAAATATTAGCTACCTGCTCCATTGATACGTTCATTCTTAGCTGGGATATGAGAACCCCAAGAAAACCTGTTCAGAAATGGGCAGAGTGGAGAGCAGGTACTACTCAGGTTAAATGGAACCACGAAAACCCCTTCGAAATAGCTTCTAGTCACGACAATTGCTTTTATGTATGGGACTCAAGAAAGGGAGCATTACCTTTAATTAAGGTTAATAAAGCTCACGATGGTAAAATTAATGGTCTTGATTTTAGCAATGGAGCTTCTAACATAATAACGTGCTCTAACGATAACACTGTAAAGTTCTGGGACTTGAAGAGTAAAGAAGCACGCGAATTTGCAGCAAACTTTGATTATTTTGCGATAAATGACGACGATTACTCCTCTTTAAGACCAACGGTCGTCATTGAAACGGAATACCCTGTGGCCAGGGCAAGAGCATTGCCATTCGGAAAAGACAAGGCATGCGGTATCATGCCGCTTAGAGGAGGCGATGACTCGATCCACATAGTTAACTATGATGCTGAGTATCGAGAAGCAAAACAATCGGACGAAACACAGGTGATGAGCGCAGATTCCGTGTACACTTTCAAGGGCCACAACGGACCAATGAAAGATTTCCTTTGGAGAACCAAACATGAAAACTACGAAGGTTTTGAGTCCAAGAATAGATGGAAAGAATTTCAATTAGTTACATGGTCATCACAAGACTATGATTTAAAGCTTTGGCCGAAAGATGACCAGCTTTACAAAAAGGTCAATTACAACCCTTCCTATCATCGTTTCTTGGATGCGTTCAAGTCCGAGGATCTGGACTCTGATGAGGGTACAAGACCACAGTCTACTTCTCCTGATGATGTTAGTAAAGAATACACTTATCAAACATATTGCATAGAACCCCCCGTCACGATAGAGGATTTGAAGAGGAGAAATAATGGAGACTTGTTGTCTTCCCTCACACTTTACCAGATACTGGAAAAGCATAAGCTAAATGGGCATGACATTTCTCAATTAAATCATCTCGATTGGATCTCTGGTGTCCGCATGGGCCGTGCTGGACATGGAACTGGCTCCAAGGATGGTACGCTAGGAGAAGAGGAAGACGATGGACCTTCAAACTTGGGAGAAGAAATAAGTATTGTAGGACATAAATTTCCTAAAGCCAGGTTCGAAAAGATATCTGTATCAACAGGTGAAATTGTTTTGAGCTTAAGAGGACCCGTTCCAACGGGTATGTCTTCTAAAAACCCAGAAAAGTACACAGAAGCTAATGATGATATAAACAATACCACCATCAATGAGAAAGAGTTATCCGCTAAAGATGCCGCAGAGAAGATGCAGAAGCCAATCAGTGTAATAAGCTCTGATGGTCCAGATATTGAGAATAATTCTGCAAAAAACGCCACTTCTGTCCCTTCTGTTAACGAAGAGTTAAGTACCGATCAAGAATTGGTTTTTATTCGTATACAAATAAAGTTTCCTAAAGAGTATCCGTATTTAGGGGAGATACCCTCAGACGAAAATATCTCGTCAAAGAAGCTTAACAGACTTCAGAAACATAACTTAATCAAATTTGATATTGAAGAGACGCATGAATTGAGTTCAGATTTAAAAGTGGAAATGCTACACAACTTGAATGAAATTGCACGATTTTACAGCAATAAGTACCAAAGGTTTTGTCTTGAACCGTGTTTGCGCTACTTATTGGGTGATAAGATAGAATTAAATGACGAGCTAATGCTAGATTCAAGGACGGAGGGAAATGAGGATAACTTAGATGCGGAGGGATATATACATGAGGTAGGTAATGAAGGTTGGGCTGACGACTTGATTAATCAACAGCCGAACTATGAACTGCAGATGAGGGACGACTCATCTGGAGAGGAAGACGAAGGATATGCTGATTTAATTCCTGCCATTAATGATGGGGACATGTTGGAAAGCATAGATTCTCTTACCAAAGCAAATGCCGCTATAGCCGAATCTAATATAGAAGGGTTCAATAATACAACAGCAAAGGCTACCTTCTTTGATTCCACGCCAGTCCCTAAGGGTTGCGGAGCTGTCTGGTCTCCTACAGGACAACTTGTTTGCTTCTTTATTCCTAAGGATAATGAAGAAGAAGAAAACAATTCACTTCAGAAATTTAATATATTTAAATTCACAGATGGGGGTTTCAGTGTGAACACACATAATAGCCACCATCACAATCATCACCATCATAAGGTCTCAGAAGCTTCATCTGAGTCAGATTCGGATGGAGCAGCTAGCGATTTTGGAAGTGACGAGAATTCCAATTCTGCAGCTGGAGACTCCGACGAGGGAATGTCTTCTTCAGATGACAGTTTTACAAATGATTGGGATGATATTTTACAGGATGATGCACCGGCACGGTCTCGAATCCCCGGTCTTTTCAAAACGTCAGTTGGATTGGGTAATAGATACATCGCGCATGGAAACAACAAGTCATCGATCAATAGATTTGCTAGTCATGGTGGCACTGCTTCAAACTACAAATCATCCGTCCCTGGTGATAACAAGAGCAAGCGAAATAGGGATCTGAAGAAGAGCAAGAATATTGTTGGCATATTTGACTTCAGACACTTGCTTCCTGATAAGTATGAACTCGCATGCGAATATAGGGTGTTAGGTGACTCTCCTGAGAATTTAGCACATTATAACAGCGATGTAGCGATGAAGTATGGTTTGAAAGACGTTAGTGACGTATGGAAAATCCTTGAGATGATCCTTGTAAAGCAAATAAAGTTGCAAGACCTAGATCCGGCTTATTATCCCCCACATTTACATCCATATTCCAAACATAAAAAAGAAGCTTCGACGATGAACCAGTTATTGCAAACCTCAGCAGTAACCAAGCATATGGTTCCATATAAGCACGTCAATTTCTATTGGGGAACGCATCCGTTTGGCCATGCCTGGCTAATTGATGAAATCTTTAAATTCTTTGAGAAGAAAGGCAATATCCAGATGCTTTCAATGATGTCTTGCATTTTGTATGAGAACCCAAACAACTTCAGAAAGAATACCAGTGATTTGTTCAATATTCCCATACATACCCCATATCAAGCACTTCCGCCACCACCATCTTTAATTGCCATGAAGAAATTTAACGAAAACAACCTGCAAGCTATATTCTCCCACTCCCATGATTTAAGCTACTCTTTCCACGATTCACTTACCACAGAAGGAAAGTTACCAGAATACTTCATACAGAGTAGGAGTCACAGAAACTCCTCGACGTCTTTCCTTAAGAAAGACCATCTGCTGGTGGCTGGCATCCCATATACCAGGTCAATAGCATCTTCCATGGATGCTGCTAGTCTTAAAGAAGGTTCGCCAGAGAGATATATGTACCTCAAAAAGAACATACAGCCTAGTTTCAATTCATTCACGCCAATGAGCGAGTACCAATTGCAGCCAGACATTACTCGAGAACCCAACAGATTCAGCAGTCCTAAGCAACGCATTCAGAAAGCAAAAACCACGGGACAATTTCCAGAGAAACGCACGAAAGGAATTCCAACCGTATCAAAACGACAACCTGTGAAGGTAGTAGGAAAGAATAAGATTAGACCACCTCCTACGGTTACAGTTGAGATGCTGAATACTGAGAACTTAGATCTCTTCGACGACGTGTATACTCTGTCGTTATTGCATTCGCAAGATGAGCATAAGATAAAGTTGTACCGTGAACAATATGCGGAGATGCTCTATGTTTGGGGTTTACCAGTTAACAGAATAAAGATATTGAAGTTTAACTACCCAGACGTCGATAATAAGGCTTTGACGGGCTACGTGTCCCCTTTTAATGTCCACAAGTGCCTGATTGGCATGAGAAGCAAGTCTAGACAAAATCCTAATCAAGAGTTTCTCAGTTTTGTTACTCCAATATCTACCGCAAGATCTAACTCATGGAATACTTCAAAGAGAAGCAACATGAAGTATTGTAACTTATGCAACTTGGTAGTTTCGAAGACATTGCTAGTATGTACAAATTGCGAGCATGTGTTACACACTAGTTGTGCTGCTGAATGGTGGACAGCAGAGGTAGGCAGAGAAGCAAACACAGAATGTCCTAGTGGTTGTGGTTGTCATTGCTTAGAACATACTATCTGAAAAGGAAAGAAACACACATCTACGAAAATTAACGATATATACATATATATATGTACTTTAATAGACAATACATAATACAAGTATTCTATGGTTGGCGAGTATTTACAATCTGATCCTTCAACTTCTCATCCCATTCCTTTACGAGCTCCTCCAAGTAGGCATGCACATCCTCGGAACCCGTCGTATCGATTTCTTGGTATCTCAAGTACTCTTTACCCAGTGCTGAGCTAGCAGAAGCAACTTTGACTGTCTGTTTCTCCTCTCCCATAGCACACTTGACAGGAGCATTCGCAGCTATGTAGCCGGATATGTTGTGGAATGGGGAGCCGAACCATCTGGCTAAATAGAAAAGCATTAACATGGAGTAATACGTGAACACGTTCAAATATTGGAAGAACGAGAAACTGGTAAAGATACCTGGATGAGCCAAGTATTGTCCAATGCCATAATCTGCTTTGAGCTTTTTGAAAGTGCTGAAATGCATCAAATCTACCAATCTCTTGGACCCCTCATACGACTCAGGAGACTTCACTAATTGCAAGTCATTGAAAGACAAGTACTTGGAATCTGACATTATCGACGAAATCCACACTACTCTACCACCATCTTTAAGCAAAGGCTTAATTTTGTGAACAAAATAATAAGGACCAAAGACATTTGCTTGGAATACCAATCCCATTCCGTCACTTGACTTGACACCGACCCTTTGAATTTTGTATGTTGGATTGGTGACACCATCTATAGGATTGGTCAAGATCTGTTTAGTGGCTCCGATCCAATCTATTCCTCCGTAGACACCCTGTGCTGCATTTATGAATAAGTAGTCCATATGCCTATATTTCTTATTTAATTCATAGTATGCGGAGACGATCGACACCATATTAGTGAAGTCAATCAAAAGATAATCGAACTCTATTTTGCTAGCTCTCTCGGGAAATTTTTCGATCACAAAGTTCTTGATTGTAGTTACCACATCCTTCACTTTTGGGAGTGTTCTGGATGTTACTATCAATGTCAAGTTATCCTTTGGATCAGCTTGTTCAATCATTCGGTAAGCTATGTTCAACCCAAGGTTGGATGACGTTCCAGTTATCAATGCCACTTTGGCATCTTTTATAAGAGACATTTTATGACAGGTAGTTCCCTTTTGGAGCCCTCTACAAAAACGAAAATGCTTCTCTTGAAGTAAATGTACTAATATTTCAAAATTGAGCACAAGTAGTCACCTACGATTCCTTTTAAATACTTCAATTAGCCTCTCGTATAATTTTCTATTTATGTATAGTTCGTATAACTGGAGAATATCTTGTATTTTTCACGCGCGCGCACTAAACGAGGGAACGAGATGGTTGCAGGGTTGCAAAAAGGGTGCAAAATCAGGTTCCTTATGAGGAGAAGAAAACTGTAATTATTACAAGAGAACGTGCTTTTGATTATACCTACTGAACATGATGCAATACTGCAGGGTTGGATCTTATTTCGGTACTTATTCAATAGGACTTGGCATTAAACTATTACTGCGTGTAAGAAGCTATACTCTATGAATCCTATGCTAACCAGATATCCTCCCATGTAATGTTCTTGCGGACTGCATTGGAAAACCCTTCATGATATTTCACCCAGATCCTCGACATCTTCAATTCTGCGTCTTTCTTTAGCGCTTTGTTCAATTGAGTGTTGAAACCCTCGTATTTCTCCTTAAAAAAATCCACACTGCTAGACATCCTGGCTCGCTTTTTCTTTTCTTCCAACTGCTCAATTTTCTTCTCGTCTTCTTCGATGCTTGAAAGTGATCTCTTTGATTTGCGGGTCATGTCTAACCTCTCTAACTCAGCGGCTATTAATGGGAAGAGCTGTTGTCTCTTTGTTTGATAGTGTTTCGATAATGTAGAAATCGGTATTGGAACATGAGGATCCTCAAAATGGATAAGTTCATCCCAATTTGGATAATATTGAAGAAGAACTTGACCAGTTTCGAGATCTCTTTGGTTCTCAAGACGTATTCCAAAGTCTTTCACCATGTTGGCAACCTTCTCTATGGAGTCTTTCTCAAAGTTCTTCATTCTAGCTTTAGCCTTCGCAGAAAGATCCGGTGAAAGCATTTTTGAAAGTAAGGGGAGGAAGTGCATGGTGAAAGTATCAGGGTTGACTCCTAGTGCTAACCTTGAAGAAATCGGAATCTTGTCGATAATTCTTTTTGTCGTAGCCTCGTTTTGTCGTCCAAGTTCAAAAGATTCGTAGTCAAGACCCTTCTTTACGAAAGGCTCTGCGTTGGAATTTCTCGAACTATTAATTTCACTGAACAAAGACCATGCTTTCAAACCAACCAATCCCGTATATTGTGATAAATCACCTCCTGTGCTTCCACTAAAATTGTCATAAAACCCTAACCAATCGCTGAACTCGGCGGGCTTCTTCAAGGAATCATCTTGAAAATGAACTATATCAAGGTATTTCTGGAAGCAGCCCTTCATTACTTTATCAAAGGAGTTTGAACTACCTACGACCGACTTGCAACTTCCGTTCATGAAGGAGTCAAAAAGTATATTGAAATTATCATCTTTTGACATCAGGCCATCTCTTTTGAATAGAAGGTCAACCATTGCAAACCATGACATTTGTTTATCTATGAGTAATTTATTGGAATGATCCTTTTTCGAAGAAAAGCCCGGAGAAGTGCTCTTCCCGCCATTAAATTGCATATAGTTGAGAGACGCTCTGATGTCTCCATCACAAACTTCAACTATCTCTCCTATATCTTGGTAATCAAGTTCTAAATTCTCTCTTTCGTTTATCCACATGAGATAATCCTTGATTGATCTCATAGAGTTTCCACTTGCTTTCTTTGATGAATTAGCAGGAATAATTATCGGTTTTTTGAACGCAATAATGTCACACAATGGTCTCAATTTATCCATAGGAGACCCACCGACTCTATTGGTGTTTGTGTTGTATATATCGTTGGCAATACAGATAATTGGTCTGTTTAATATGAAGTCTTTGGTCTTTTTCTTGTGTTTTCTATCTGTTTCTGACGATTCTTTAGAATTTCTGGTTGTGCGCTGATCAGCTATAATCAAATCATTCAAAACCTTAATTATGTCGTTGGCATTAATAGCAGAATCTATCTCGTCTATTACCAAGCACGATGGCTTTCCATTTGAGGTGATACTATTCGAGGTCAATGCATTCATGATCTTTAACTTTAATGCCACGCTCACATTACTTCCCCTTCCGAATTCAACACTTCCAGCCTGTGGAAGAGTGTCCATACTATTCGCAGCGTTAAGTTCTTCTACAGAATATCCCATTTGCTTGGCTAAAATGTGAATGGCCGAGGTCTTTCCTATTCCCGAAGGACCATGAACTAATAATATCTTTCTATGCGTTCTATTCCACGAGTCACGAAACTCTTCTTGAGTGAGTTCTTCACCAAACACTACAGGAGACCATTTTCTTAACCAATGGAGAATCAGACGATACTGCCTGTCATTTCCTGCTGAACACAACTGAATAAACGAGTTAGGTCTGTACTTCTCGGTCCAGACGTCAGATGTTCTTATCACCTTCTTCGGCTCATCGTTTTCTATTTCGTTTAATCTCTCTTTATTTGCTTTCAATGAGGTTCTCAACTTAGCCCTGCTGAAGAGGTCATCCATATCCATTATGGACTCAGTGGTGCTCAATGCCGTTTCCGAGACATCTAGCACCTTTCTTACTTTAGGTTTGAGTTTAATGGTGTTGCCGCTAAATAATCGAACTTTTTTCATCCTTTTCGAGCATGGGGCTATGTCGATCTCTTCGGTTGTACTTCGAGTGGTCTCGGCCAGGATTTCCATATCAGTAGTGCTGCTATTAGCGGTTAAAGTTTCATCTGCTGTCACTCGAGAACCATGACCAATGCCTCCGGAAGATATAGTTGAGATTCCATCCTCTTTTTGGGGGTGGGAAAGCCCAAAAAGTGACGATTGACTAAACGACAAGCTGTCAAGATCCATTCCTAGAAGATTGTCGCTCGCCATGTTTATACTAATGTCTATAACCTCTAACCTTCTTGTCTTCTCTAGTATATTAACTTACTCTATATAGAGATCTGATGAAAAACAAAAATATTAATACGCGTTTTTTTGTTGACGTTTTCGGTTGAAGCGCGCATATACTGTATTGACTGCAAAATAGATTTGATGAGAGTGGTAGTTATTGTGTGTTGTACAGTAAGTAAGCTGTAGCTGGTGAGTGACATGTCGCTGTATCGAAGAGGTAATAATTCTACTGTATTCTTTACTCTAAAGTTGTGCTGTTGACATTTTATCATCTAGTCTTCTGATCCTAGAGCACTGGGATACTTTAATGTAATGTATCGTTACATATGTATTATCTGTTGTATAAACTCTAAACTTACTCTGCTCCGAAAGTCTTGAGCTTGATCTCAGGTTGACCACTAACCTCTGCTAGACCTGAACGGTCGGGGCTTTGCTTGACCAAGTCTTCTATCAATGCCTTCTGGGTATCACTCAAAGTGCTCGTAACGACAGCCTTGAAGCTCTGAGGATCGTGTTTCACAAGGAATAACAACCTTTCATGGAGATATCCCTTGGAAAGCGAATTCGTCTCTCCATGTTTTGCTAATAGGGGGATCAAAATTGAATATAGAGCCACCAGCCTGCTCTCATCGGAGACATGTTTTGTAAATAAGAACAATATCTCAAAGCCGATCTTAGGGTCCAATTTCAGTTCTTCCCCATTTACATTTCCCAAAATCTTGATTAAATCAGTAATCAAGAACTTCACAGCTGGGACCTGTACCTGAAGTTTACTAGAGTACAGAACCAACGATTTTATACATTGGAGGCCAATGGAAGCAGATGAGTTAGACTCAAGAAGACCGATCAATGCTGAACTAACATCTTTGGAGTCTCTTTCATTTAGTTTGACGTCTCCCGAGGTGAGCAAAATTATTGTAGTAATTACAGAATAGTTCTGCTCTGAACTTATTTGGTAATAATCATCGATCACACTTCTGAAAGTTTCCACCAAGTGGAAATCGAATGGTTTTGCTTCAGTTACGATTTGCTTTAAGTGGGGCATAATAACTGAAATCAAAAGTTTGTTCCTTGATTGATAGATCTTTGCGAATATGTAGAACAAACACGAATACAAATCAGTTTTCACTATGTCTGCAAAGCCTGACATCATTTCAACTAATCTCTCTAAAGTTTTCTTCAACACCAAGAGGTTTGGCGCACTATCGGCATGCTTCAAAATCAACTGTTGCGACTCGTTGCTGGGATCATAGTCTGATCTAAGGAATGGGAGAATACCAAAGAGAGGAAGCATTCCAACTCTAATCAACTCGAAGAGCTTATCAAATCCGTTATCAATATAATCAGGGTGACTCTTTAAGTATGTCTCAAAAATATTTGCAATTATATCAACTAGTTTCACTTGCACTTCGGTATCATCATCAATCAATATCAATCTATCAAATAAATCAACCACTTCGCCGAAAATTTCGTCGTTGAATAGCAATTCTACCAAGCCTGGGTTGTTTACCAATCTTTTAAGGGACACTAAGATTTCTGTCACATTCTTGTTTCGGATGAGCGACTCGACACATTGACTAAATAATACGAAGAAGAAATTCTGTGCATCGTCTCCTAAGTATTCATCGACAAACTTGCTGTCTTTTTCCAATTCCATACTCAAAACACTGATGAAATTAATCCAGTAATTACCATAGATTTCTAACTCCTTGTGGGAACTCTCATTGTACTTCAAGGAAGAATATTCTCTTAATACAAAAATCCACAAGGAAGTTAATAACGTTGCATACTTGTCCAAAATATCAAGTAGCTCCTTTTCAATTGACTCAGGGTCCTCCAGAGCATCAATCTTCAAAAGCGCCCAGCAATTCAAAATAGACAATTGAATCGATTTCCTTCCATTTTCAGACATGTCCTCCAAGAAACTGAACTTGAGGAACTTGTTAGATGAGATTTCCTCGAGTAAGTATATTAAAGTCTTCAAAATCCTTTGCTTTGAATAGAACTTGATTCTAGGTAAACTGATGAATTTCGAACAGACATTAATGGTATTGACTATCACTCTAGAGTCATTTCCGGGAGTGAAACAGGGAATTAAAGCGCTGATAATTTGTGCCTGCTGTTGCTCGAGAATTGAAACTCCGGGGTACAACGGATCCGGCAAGTGTCCAAATAGCCCAAGGGCTTTGTCCAATAGGTTTATACCTCTCAATTTAATATCAGTAATCGGAGAAGTGGACCCAAGGAAGGAAATCTTAACTATGTCAGGAATCTTACTCTTCAAACTCTCATACAATTGCGAGTTTTTGCTTGACAACTCAAGTAGATGGTTCAACAAATCATAAATAAACAATTTGAATTCCCATGTTATTGGCTCGTTCTTGTCAGACTCATCATCACCTTCCCCGACGATATTTTCAATTTCTTCATCCTTGAAATCTACGCTGTTGACAGCTTTCTTTTTCTGCCTTTGCAGCAATGGCAATAACTTCTGTTGGTAATTCAACTCAATAAATGGCCCAATCAATTTCTTAGAGCTGCATCTGAAAAGAGAGCTCAAAATCACAAACCAATTCAGATCCAAACTAGACTCTAACCAAAGTTGAATGAATTGCTTCAATTCTGGACAAGGCTTGATGTTCATGGAAACCCATAGCATACTTACACTCTCCTTGCTTAAGACATTTGTACCAAAAATCTTCAATAACTCAACGTAACATTCATATGATGCTCGGTACAAATCGTAACTTGTGTTGAAGGGGAAAATAGCTTCCCTGTGTAAAGAAGTTGGTGAAACCGATGCTAGTCCAATTTTCAAGTTCTTTGAGATGATTAAATTAAGCAAATCAGCAAAGATTGGGATTTCACCATCGATCAATTTAGGATCAAAAATAATTAGCTCTTGGAACAAGCCTAGTAAATGTCTGAATACTTCCACATAATCCTTTGCTGTAGCTAATCCGATTCCCTGACTTAATGCCATGATGACATTCTTAATGTAAGTTTTATCAGATGCTGTCCAATCGCGCAAACTTGGACCCAACGAAGTCACAAACAATCTAAGCAACTCAGTTGTCAAGCCAATAGACCTATATTTGCATTTCAAATTCAGTAGCAATTTATTTTTCACGTCATATGCAAAATTGTCATTCAAGTAATTGAAGTATACCCTATCCAAAACAGATGGAATAAAGCTCAAGTTATCTATATTGTTCTGGAAAAGAATTATCATAGCAGATAGGGAGTAGTGGTACACAACTGGACTTGGATCCTTCAACAATTGTAATGCGATGTTGTATATGTCAGAAAAGCCATAGTGAGTTTGCTTGTAAATCTTCGACAATATCAAAATCGAATATCCTCTATGAATAGGGCTAGCATTTGTCACAATATTATTCACATATTTGTTTATCAACTCCGTCGCATATTCTTTTGATGACACCTTCGCAGCCAATGCTACAGTTTCTGAATTTATACTGAGAATATTGGAATTCTTGCCTTCAATCTTTGCAAGAATGTCCAAGAATACATCGACAACTTCTTTATCCAAGCTCAATTTTTTCTTCACAATGTTATTTAATGTCCCATGAAGCGCGACAGCGGTGTTGACTTCCACAGCTTTCAATCTAAGTGGATCTATCGACTTTGCTGTCAAAGAATTCCGTAATTGTTCTGAGAGAGAGAACTGGATTTTCAAGCTCAAGTAAGGGAACACCAATTGAAACAACTCTATGGAAAGATCCACAAGTGAGGCAAGCAACGTGGTCGAGTATTTACTATTCGAAGAATAGTCTTTAATCAAAAAAATAGAAGGATCATAATTAATTGAATGGTCCACTGACGTGAAAATAAGTCTTTCGAAGTAGTCAATCCACAAGTTGAAGTTTTTCTTAGTCTCAGTTTCTATTGAAACCTTAGGCAATGGTATGGAGGTTTTGGTGAAAGAGTCGTTGTAATATAAACCATCGACTAAAGAAGTAGATTCCGCAATGGGAAATTTAGTCAACAACTCATCGATGTTATCTGTGTAGTCTTGGAATTTACTTGTAATACCAAATGAGTAGTTATAGTCCTCTGATAAAACAATTGAGCTATCATCGTAATCGCTAATCTTGGGAGAAATGCTCTTCTTGGAGGTTTTGCTCTTATCCTCGATGCTGTACAATCTGCTAAAAACTTTAGTATCACTGAACACTTTCAATAAGAAAATAACCATATTGGAGTTGATATCATTTTTCAAGAATGCAGCCAACTTATGGAAACTTTGTAAAATGATCTTCTTGCCGTAAAGAATCAAACTGATAAGAGTTTTTTCAAATGACAATCTGTTGTTATAAGCATAGTTGGAATATTGCAAATTGTTGATTAAATTTGGGTTGTATTCACTCTCATTGAAGCTCTGCCCATTGAAATTGGTTACTGAACCGACCACTTCTATGTTACTCTCTAAGTAAGACAAGTAATTATAGGATTTTGTCAACAAGAACTGAATCTGTCTTAGTGATTCAGGAGTAAGTTCAACAGAGTTTAAGTAGTTCAATAAACATACTAAACTCAGATTTCTTAACTTCAAGTTATCCACGATCTCGAGTCGTTGTCCCGCTTCAGACACAGATCCAGCAGAAGAGCTGATAAATTGTGACGTTAAAAGTCCTTTCCAGAAGACAAGGAACTGTGATGAGTTAAGTTTGACGTACTCGGATTCATTGTAAAAAGTAACTAAGGATGAGAGGATCACCCAACATGCGGAGTTCTTCAAGAAGTTACTACGATTGTTGTTATTGTTGTGCTTCAAGTTCTGCGTACAAAAACTCAATACCTTGACTATTGTAGCATTTTGCAACAATCTCCACTCGGTCTGCTTTATCAAAGACGAAAGAACTAATGAGAAACTGAGTAATCTAATGGAAGCCAAGCCACATATATTCTCTTCTTTCTTCGATGAGTCATTCGTAGTGTCTTTTTCATTCTCAGAGCTCTTATACTCCTGGTTGACCAATCTAAATGTCTGAAGTATTAATTGGTTAATTTCCACTTCATTGTATCTTGCGTAATGCAACAAAGTTTTCAATGCATAGTTACGAATATACGAGTTATTGTTGATGATCAACTTTAAAAGAATGTCTCTTATGAAGGAGGGTTCTCTTGCAGTCTGTTCTTCAAACTCATCATCGACATCATCATTCTCATTCGCAGTAGATGCATTCTGCTCTTCCGTGCCAGCACCGATTTCTTCATCCTTATTTCTCACGATAGAATTAAAATTGATACCATAAGGAAGTAACAACTCTACTATGAATAAGAGCAAATATGTTTGGTATGAATTATGGTATGCCCTGACTTCCCTGTTACGCAAGTCCTTATTTCTACTCTTTGTACTGCTCTTGGATTTGAAATTGAAGAGAGGATTCTCTCGCTTACCCTTGCTAATGGATGGCCCCGAGCTGATATGTGGTTCGTACTCACTTGACACACCAGTACTTCCAGAACTCAAGTTGAACTTGGAGTACACATAACCAGTAAGAATTTCATGACAATTAGAGCCGCTTTCCTTGATTATGTAGTCAATAAAAGTCTTCCAGTGGCATAATACTTTGTTCCACTGTTGGTTCTGAAGGTGTGTATCTATCTGGTTAAGCTCACTGAAACGAGCTAACACCACGTCTAAGATGTAGACGAGATTGGTAGACAAATATTCAGGGTTTTGGAACTGTTCTAATTGGATGTATAAAATCATAGTCTCTACTATGCTTGTTTGAAAAATAAGCATTTCTGTATTCTCTTGGACAATGCCCTCGCTGTCATGAAGCGTGACCGTATTTGTGTCTTTCCGCAACTCCACATTATCCAAATCATCGGGATCATACTGCACTGTGAGAGAAACATCCCAGCAATTGAGAGAAGGCATTATGTACAGCGTTACCAAATACTCAATAGGGTTGAATTTTCCGACGGGAACGAAATTAATGAAAAGATTGGCAAGCATTTCGATAGTTGAAATCCTTATTTCCTGCGAGAAGTTAGCCAAACAATAGTAGAAAAGTTTTTCGTGGGTATTAAGTAAGTTGGTCTGGAATGTGTGCTGTTGAGCCATTATTGATTCTGGTTTGAGCTTCGAACCAGCCAGAGATGAGGACGTCAGCATAGCTAGAAGGTTCTCATAGTTTGTGGAAACAGATAGAAGGAGAAGATTCTTGAGACATAGCACGTAATTTTTCTTGAGTAGAACTGAAGACGTTTCAGTCTCTGCGCTATCCACTTCAATCTGGTACTGTATTGGTATCAGAGTGATACTCTTAACAACAATCTTAAGCAATTTCGCCTGAAACTTCTCATCAATATCGGATTTCGTGGCATTTTTTGTAATTGAATTTAAAAGGAACACAAGAGAGCTGTTCACCGAAGGACTTTTCTTTATGATCTTGTAGATTTGAGTTACTGAGTAGTTGACCAACGAACCCAAAGAGTTCGGATATGCTTCGTAAAGGTCTATGAGAATAACAATGGAAATTTCAGATATGGGAGACAATTCTCCCTTGTCATTGAGAGTCAAGTGGTTCAACAAACTATTTGCAGTGTCATATACTTTGGTAGGCAAGTGACTGAAAATTAGTATCAAATTACGAGACACCAAGCGAAAGATGTTCAACGAGAGCTTTTCAGCCAATGCAGCACTGGCCTCCGATTCTGCGGGATCTTTGGACTTTTTTGACTTTGTACTGGTTTCAACATTGAATTTTTCAATCAAACTGGTCAATTGACTCAAATATGCTGTGTACTTAAACAGCTCGATCTCTGATCCAGAAGTAAGCTCACCATTGACGTTGACCAAGTAATTAAACACCTGGGTTTTGTCAAATCGGGCAAGAAGGTCGGTGAATTGACCTGCGTCCATTATGGAGTATTCTGCACTGTTTGATTATTGATGACACCCTGGATTGGCAGAAAGAAGAAAGAAGACTATTAGAGATATCAACTGGAGTAGTTGGTATTTTGGAGAGACTCGTAAAGTGTCTTGGCATGTTCTAGATCCGGGGAACCGGGCGTAGAGTGTGCGACGAAGTGAGAATGTGGCCGTCAAAGGAGCTACACACGATTGAAGAAGAGTCCATATACAGCGGTATTGTCGATGTCAAGGGCCCCCAACCAACTTAGCATATCTTACTCTTAAACCTTTTGTAATACCAAAAATTAAGATTATCATCGTGATAGTATCTCTATGGATAGTCTTATCCTCTTAGGCTCAATGGAACTGCGGTTGGTTAATCACGTGCATTTGGTCTACTTCCGAACATAAATACACAATTCCGACCACCAACGCGATTCCTTCTTATACACATTTCGGTTAACACACGAAAACGTAACACGGTTGGCTGCAACGCCTATATCTACTATTGTAAGTATGGGATGATAAAGTCGTTGAAGGGTACTACGTCTGTCTAATAAAATAATAAACTTCATTAATGACAAATAATATTACAGTTTCTATTAACTATTGTACAAATCTAGTTTCTTGCTGGTTTTTGGCTTATCCTTGAAACTGAATCTCCTGATAATATTGGGGGAACCCTCGATTGTACCAAGAGGAAACCCACCTCTTTTTGTATGCAATTCGTCTTTTGAAGACTTCCGTCTCAACTGCCTATTCTCCCTATCGGTGGTATCCAGACTGCGACGTGATTTTGGAGTGGGATTGTCAAGCATCTGGTTCAACCGCCTATACGACTGAGACGACGACGATAATGACCGGGGCCGTTCTGATTTTGGAACCACTGTAGTTTTGGGGGAGTTCTGTACACTATGAAAGTTTAAATGTACAGAAGTTGGCGATTGTATTGTTTTGGAAGACGTAGAAAGGATATACGCTTGAACTTCCTCGTTAAGATTCTTTATTCCCTGCAAGGAACTTGACTTCTTCAAAGTGCCCTTAGGATAGGCTGCACTCTGTTCGACTTCCATTGGAGGGCCCTCCTTCAATACAGCTCCCAAGCTTACCATCAGTATATCAGCTTCTACAACATCGCTACTGTGAATGTCTAATTCTTCTACCCTCTGTTGTAGCTCTTTAACCTGGTTTTGATAATTGCTAATGTACAATTGCTTCTCCATACCTGCCTTGCGCTCTCTTTCATAATCATTTTCGACTAATGCAAGCTTCTCCAATAACTCGCTATTAAATTGGTTTGCTAATTCCAATTTACTCGTTAACATTCTGTCGTTGCTTTCCATACTGTCATTCGTTATTTCTACGTGCACCAACTGCTGCTTTAGTTGATTTATCATCTCATCCTGCTCCTTTAATTTCGCCGAAGAAGACTCTTGTAGTTCATTAATTTCTCTGGTTAGGCTCATTACTTTTGAATTTGCCTTTTGTAGGTTTTCTTTTGACATTTCCAATGCTGTTTGCAAGGTAGTATTAGCCTTCTCTAGACCCTGAAGTTCCTCTTCCAACACCAGTTCCAATTCTTTGCTCGACTCCTGAAACTCGCTCAACACTGCTTCAAGTTCTGAGACTCGTAAGACGAGCTCATCTTTGTTCAACCGCTCCAACTGTTCACTAGTCATCCCTTGGCGTTAGATACCAACTACATAGCAATACCTGAAGTAGCCTTATTCACTGATTCGAAATATAAACAGAGGGCATACAAAGTTATCAATATGCAGGATTAGATGCATTATAGATAACCAGTTAACTAAGTAGTACGATTTTTCAAGAATAGGGAGCTAAATACTTATTCCTATATGAAACGCTATCACCATTCAGGCAATTCATGGGAGCGTCGTCGACGGGGACAATTTGAACTGGACTAAGTTCTAGGAGGAAAATCTGGGATGGAACCCCCTGACGTAGTTAAGCCTATGGGTCTGAGAAGTAATTGAGTACCGCCATCTGCACAGTACTTCGAATTCTCTTGAAGGCTACCAAAATAGAGGTTTCCTTGAGCATAACCATCGGCGCCGCCATCACAAACGGACCATACTGAGCTTCCTTTCATTAGTATCTCATCTCTTCGGACAGAAAAGCAGTCTTCTGATAAATTCTTGTTCTCTGTTAGTTCCAAGCGATTAGTTTCATTATTTACAGTTAAGTATTTGCCAGGGATATTAGTCAGTTCTAAACTTAAGTCTTTGTAGATAAAACCACTGACATTGTAGATCTTGGGATCAATGGAGCTGTCGAGACCTAGACTGAGAAGATCGCTGCCATTGTATACTAGATATTGGTAACCAAACTGCTGGAGAACTCTGATTTTCTCTTGTAATACTTGATTCGTTTTCTCGTTGCTTATATCGTGAGCAGGTTTGTATGCAACCAAGTAAAACAATTCCGATTGAGTATGGCTTCTCACACTGAGTTCTGGAACCAAAAGGGCAATCGTATCTGGCAAGAGCAGCAAGATTGCAAAAATTGTGATCACGTTTGGTAACTTGCAAAGCATTTTTCAACTTGGTAATCCTTTCTTCCCCGGTATTGCTTTCCACAGAATCTAGCGAACCCTTGGCAATTTATAGCGATAATCTAACTACATGGAGAATTTGCGTTGTTTCGGTTACTTTTAATTGAAATCGAAGAATAGGGCCACCTCATTTTGCTGCTTTGGGTAAATTTTGCAATCTAATTTTTAGAATTGCAACCCAACGCACATACCTGTTTGTAGCTGCGAACACAGCTAACAACCATTGCACATTTCATTTCAAAATATTTTAATATTTTACCTTAAAAAGTTATGATGAATGAAATACGTTGCCGCCTCTAACCTATATCCAAATAATAAATACAAAAGCCGTGGTCTCATCCATAACCTCGAATCTCCTGCTCCATCCGCAAAGCCAGGAAGCAATTATATGTGTGCGTGTAATTCTGAGACTGTATATTTCTCGGTCCCTCGTCTGCTCAAACCAAGCAGTCCAGAAAACTTTATTGTAAACAAAGTGTTACCCGCCAACTACTCGTTTTTGGTAAAGTAGGGTAACACTTGTGATTAAGAGTGGTTGCAAAAGTATACAGTAGAGTAAAGATAACAACAAGCTTTCCAGTATAGTATGGACGAACAACAGGAAATAGGTGGAGCACATGCTCTTCTCCAACTTGGATCGAAACAGAAAGATGATGGCATAGACGATTCTATTGATGGCATTTCTCACGAAAATGACAATGGAGACGGTTCTAATGACAACGCTAATGATAACACGGGAGAGAAACTCCCTGAACTCAACGACAATGTCAACCATTCGGACGATGATCTCTCCGACTCAAAGAACCAGCAGATCAATGATGCGGTGGAGGCTGCCGTCATGAGATATGTCGGTGGAACCTTAGACTCAGCTGTTCACGACTCGGGTTCGAAACGTGGAAAGAGAAAGATCCACGATGAAATCATTAACAACATCCATGATTTCAACCAGTGGACCGGCTTCTTGGAGGACACTATCAACGACAACACTAACGAGGACTATGAAGCATATGCGCAACATCAATCGCCTCCTCAGAGCAAGTCCAGCAAGAAGAAGAAGAGAAGAACGCAGTCAGGTACAAGTGATATAGATCCTGAGCTTGAGGCTTTGGACAACAGTGAACATGACCAACTAGTCGAAGCAGCCATTATGGATGCTAGAGAATTGACCAGACATATCGGTGGTCATGATGTACACAGCAATGCGAATGTGGGCAGCGGTTCTGATTCCATCTCTGCAATTACGCAATTGGCACAAGCAGCTACGTCCGTATCAGGAGGTGGATATAAAAAGAGTGCCCAGAAGTACAGAAAAAACAACATGGACCCATTGTCTAATATTCAGATGAAGGCCAACTCCTCGGGGCATGTAAAATTAAGACCAAAATTCAACAATTTGACTAGTGTCGAGTCATTGGTTGAAGTGGCTTCCGCAGAGGCTTGTGACTGGTTCAACTCGTTACCAGATAACACAGGCAAGGGCCCGCGTAAATTCTCCGACATCGAGTTGAGTGCCTTGGATCACTTTATCGACGGTTACTGTCATTTGCATAAGTGGACTCGTGAAGACGTATGCAATAGAATCTGGTCAAGCGAAAGAAAGAAAGATAATTTCTGGGAATCACTTACAAGAGTCCTTCCATACAGATCGAGAGCCTCAGTCTATAAGCATGTCAGAAGACAATATCATGTTTTTGATGTGAGAGCAAAATGGTCAAAGGAAGATGATGATCTACTTAGAAAGCTAGAACTCACTCATGAGGGTAAGTGGAAGCAGATTGGTGAAGCTATGGGTAGAATGCCTGAGGACTGTAGAGATAGGTGGAGGAACTACGTCAAGTGTGGAGAGAATAGAACCTTGAATAAGTGGTCTGAGGTAGAAGAGAATAGTCTCAAGCAAATAGTAACAGAGATGTTACAACAGCTTGGAGGCAAGGAAAAGGAATCCATTAATTGGACAATTGTCAGTGAAAGGATGCACGGAGTAAGATCTCGTATTCAATGTCGTTATAAATGGTCGAAATTAGTGAAGAGAGAATCTGCTCTTCGTGCTACATACATGAATTTAGAAACAAAATCGTGGTTGCTTCAAAAGTTTCAGAGCATTGGTATACAATCATTTGAAGAGATAAATTGGGCTGAAGTTGCTCGCTCTTATAGAGAAGAGCATCCCAAGACAGGACAACACGATGCTGACTATGATTGGGATGAGCATGATTTTAAGGCTTCATTTGAGAAGATACGATCAGAGATCAGAGACCATAAGAGAATGCAATTTGATGTTCTTTTGTCGCGTTTGTTTGAGGATATACATTCTAGACTGAAGGAAATGGATCCTAAATTATATGGCGACGATCAAAGAGATGAAATTTTGAAGCAATTGCGTGTCCACAAGGACACTGTGAGTAAACAGTATATAAGTGATGGGAAGGAGAAGAGTTCACAGAATAAGCTCGATCCAAATGATCCCGAGTCTATTGCCAATGCGGCCGTCGCTGCAGTTTCTTCGGGGGTCGAAGGAGTCGATGCACAACAGCAAGCTTACAGCTTGTGGAGGTAGAGTAAAATGCCCATTGTTACTGTAGTATAGTGTTATATTTATTAGGGTAGGAATTCAGGAAACAGTATCGAATAGTACTAGGAGATACTTAAGTAGGACTTAAGAATACAAATCTCCTATCATGTAACGTAGAACAACGCCAGTAACGTTATTCGTATCCACCTTTTACTCTCTTTCGCAGCCTTGAACAATCGACCCGGCTGTCAGAATACGACAATTCAAAATCCGTAACAAAATATTGAGTGTACTCACCATTTTAACTAGCAACAAACGAACCATCATACACCGTAGTTAAAACCCTACGCTTATCTTACCACGGTTATATGCACATCACGAATTCCTAGCGAACAAATCACTTGTGCGCAGTGTATACAACACGTATAAGAAGTATACATGGACGTCACAACGAAGTACGTTGCATAGCTATACCCTTGTTTGTTGTCTAGATTGATATCTGTTTGGTGCGAGTTTCTGTCATGTTGAACTACGACTACAGCGAAGCAGATCTTCTTCTGTTCTACAACTTACAGAGCTTGGACCCTACATCCAAACAACAGTTGAAATTGTCTACACAAGAGGATATCGATCCCCTTGAAATAGCCAAGTTAAGCAAGGATGAACAATTCAATATCTTAAACGGCTTGCTTAATCCAAGCAAGAAATCGGACTTCAGTGAGTCCTACAATGTTCACACTGAACAAGAAATGGAGGACCCATTGAGGGGCCGTGGATCCAATGTCGCCAGAAACTTGGTCAGTCAAAAGATCGTCACAAGCGTTCATGATCCAGAATTGAACAGCTACTTGATTGGGTCACAGAGCTTTAATTCACAGAAATTCTTAACCACGGTCCATAAAGACACTCCCATCGAAGATTTGACGGCATCGTTGGGATACCTTGAACAGAGCATTCAGAGTCAAACCATTGAATTAAAGGGGGTCATTGATGCCAATTTTATAAAGTTCGTCAACTGTAAGAAGGCCATAGATAATGTGTTGGTTGATTTCAAAAATCTGAAAACTAAAGCTCAACAAGACAAAGAAAGTGCCACAGTGTTCAACCCTCAAAGACACAGAAATGTTATAAAACAGGAAACCCTTTCTTCCGAGCTAGAGGAGGCATTGAAGAATCTCAATATGACAACGGCCTTGATGATTAGACCTATCCAGGATAACAAGAATCGAGAGACCAAGTTGAACAAATTGATCGATTTTGTGAAATCTCATCAATTCTTCTTCGACTTACCTAGTAACTTGGTGAAATATCTCAGCACACACAACCATGACCTGTTCATTAACGACTATAATCGGTTCTTGGTGGAAAAGCAGGAATTTTCTAGTGTCCAGAGAGCGAGATATAATAGTGAATTGGCCAGGTTGACAAAAGAGAAAAATGAAGAAGCAATTAGGGCTTTGGATCAGGAACAACAATTGATCAATACAGCACTCGCAAAGGTTTACGATGAAGTTGATCGTATAACAGATAAATATCGCTCAAAAACTTATAAAGAATTGCTTTCCTTGGATCACGAGGCTCCTCTGGATGGAAGAGCAAGAGGCGGTACTTCAAGTGCCAAATTCACTGCTTTAGTGGACAAATTGTATCAATTGGATAGCAACAAGAATTTAAATGCTAATAAGCCTATCTACGAGTTCCTCTCCGCTCTGTTGGGTGGAATCAATAGTGAGCTAGATCACCAAATCGCCAAATATGATAATAAATTCAGAATGATGCAAAGGAAGTTGAAGGATTACATTAGTTCATTGGCTGATACCAGGAAGGACGGCTCACATATTCGTTATATTGGGGAGAAGTATATCAGCACTAAGACTGATTTGATGGTGTCAAAACCAATCAAGACTTCACAAGAGAAAAATAAGATAGTATTGGATGTCTTTGACAGCAGTGACAACTTGGACTTGTCTTTGATCAATGAGACGTGGTTGGTTCTCCATAATTTCATTCATTACCTCGAGGGCTTGTTCTCCAAGAACTTGACAAAATTTGTAAACAACTACAAACACTATGCTCAGTTTAACGTCGACCCTAAAGGGTTGATAAGAGACGAATTCGTCAACATCATAAATAAAGTTAGTCTTGTGTTGGTCACTCTATTCGAAAATGAATCTTCGAGTGAAGCAAATCAACTAGAGTCAACGCCTGAAGATTATCAATTATTTTTACCGCACTACACCAACTCCTTGTCCACAGTTTTCTACTTATCAAGTGTCAATGAAATGCTTAACAAATTGTTCACTGCTTTGGGGGAGCTTTCAGGGAATATGGGAAACGCCAGTAAGTATGCTGATACAAATAAGGTTTTGAAGAATTTGAAGGGTGCCTCTACGAAGACCAATCAAAAGATTATTGAGGCAGTGTGCTCTGTGTGGGTGAATGACTGCTCCCAGTTCTATGAATTAGAGGACTGGAGTCTCAGCACTGCTGAGGTTGATAGCCGTGAGACTGATGGATCTACTTACACCAAGTTGATGGACATCATAGACTATTATCAGACTTTTATTTTGATCAAGTTAGCGGCGCTAACTATCAGCAAAGAAGATACCAATTCGGATTTCAGGATTGTTTCCGCTTATCCTAGTAAGAGAATGTTAATGAGTATTGAAATTCAATTCATGAGAAGTTTGAATATAATAGTTGATTCTGTAATGAAGAAGTACAGTATTGAACGTAAGAAGGACGAAGACGTTATTGCCAATGACAATGCCACTTTTAAAGTATTGTCCATGAATAATTTTGATAAGCTTTCAAGAATAACATACCCGAAATTGATCAAAAAGTTCGATGAATTATTTGCCAAGGATTTGCTGAGTCAAAGGTTGAAATTATTTGCTGACATCGACAAAGCAAGTTTAACTATTTTTGATGATATTCTGAATAGAGAGAAGTTGTGGATTGGAATCCAAGTTGCAAACTTTTTCAACGCTAGTAAAACGGAAGGGAAGGCAATTAAATTGCGTGTTGATGGTTTCATCTATGAGATTCTTATTCATTTTGTCAGGTTGATTAACAAAGTTAAACCTATCACTGGAAAGGAGATTTTCATAACTATTATCAACGACCTTCAGTCGAGTTTGTTGAAGAGTATTTTGGACAATATGAGGCTGACAGATTCACCTTCCGCGCTAGCTTTAGTGAATTTAAAAATGGATGTTAATTTCTTCATGGAGGTGTTTGAAAACTCCAAGACGTTGAAGTTCAGCGATGCTACCTTTAAGTTGTTGGAGGTTTTGTTGAATACTATTGAAGAGAAATACAACAGTTCTCATGACAGGTTTGATTATTCGAAGGCCGACTTTGACTCCATTATGTACCAGAACTTGAAGGACTCTGAGAATGAATTTGACTGCTTTTGATTTTAGATACATAGACAATTCACAAGATAGTTGAGATTTCCATCACTACAATAATCAAGTTTTAATTCACGTGTAATATAACCCTAAATATATACGAAAAAGAAAAAACCCACCGGAACCCAAAACCGGCAGTCAATAAAAAAACAGCTCGGCTGCTAAATAGATTCCCTATTTTCAACAAAACAATAAAGAGGACCCAATTTCTTTATTGCTTTGTGAAGAATCATATTTAAATATACTCCCAACTTCCCCCTCCAAGTAGAAAGTTGTTGAATATTTGAAAACTTGAGAAATATTTCTCTTCATATGGTAGCGATGCTAAGAAATAAAAGATAAAGATTTTGCAACTACTTCCATTTATATGTGTGTGTGTGTGTGGAATGGAGAGCTTGAAACAACACCTCTAGTTTTTAAATCATAATTTCAGTACCTTATAAAGAGCCCTTCTTCTCACTTGAATCAGCAGCAAATTCATCTCTAACAAGAGACTGCTCTTCTTCGTCGTCTTGGCCAAGGTTGGTTTGTCTGACTTTGTCGAATAAAGCTTCTTGCTCTTCTTTGGTTAAGTTGTTCTTCTTCTTACCCTTGACATGGTACATTGGGTTCAATTGAGCCAATGTCAAGTTCTTGAGAAGTGGCAAGTGACCAGTCTTCTCTTCGTATAACATCAAGCAGATAATAGAAATGATCACCAACCAGTAGATGTTGTAAGAAATAACTGAACCATAGGTAGCAGAATTTTGCCATCCCAATAAAGCGTTAAACACATCCCAACCGTTGTCAATTTCTGGGTTGCAACAGTTGACGTGCCATACACTCTTAGAGATATCGTAAGATCCTGGACCAGAACCTTGCTCTGCAGCATCACCTCCAGTCTTGTTGTTGTAGATATGTTGCTCAAAGCCCCAAACACCTCTGGAGAATAAACCAGCGGCAATCAAGTACAAAATACAAGTAGAAATGATCAAGAAGATTTGTAACGAAACAGTGGAACCGGAGTAGTATAAAAGGGTACCAACAACGATACCAGCAATTAAACCGCAAATAACTGGAATTGGGAAGGCAGTGGCTGGAGAGTTCAAACCGACACCACCAACGAAAACAACTGCTTCCAAACCTTCTCTCAAACAAGTGATGAAAGGTAAGATGAACATACAGTACTTCTTAGCCAAGTAGCCAATCTTGAATCTGTCCTTTTTATTGTCAGGAACCTTAGTCAAGGATCTGGCTAACTTGATTCTCCACTTCTCCTTCATCTTGTTGATACGTAACATAGCAAGACCCATAAGCGAAATCAAGACGGTAGCGATAATACAGAAGATACCTTCCCATAAATCTTCGGACTTGGACCAGATATCATTACCAAGAGAGTAGAAAGCACCGATAAACGCACAACCAATAATAAGACACACTATCACCCCTAGAATAGACCCCCACCAAACTTGTCGGACTAATCTCTTATAGACGATGGGGTCTTGGGTGGCAGCACCTAAACCTTGCTTAAGGAATGCCAAAAGAACCGACACCACGACGACGGCTTCCAAGGATTCTCTAAAAACAATAAAGAAAATTTGAACGTTGAAAACGTTGACCATTTTGCTCTAGTTTTCCTTTGATATAAGAGAATTTGAGGTTACTCTGAATGTTCCTTGCTACTAAATATACAAAAAGTGGGTTGGAGGGGGATAGCTGCTTCTCTTAAGGAAGAGAGGAACAGTTTAGTAGTGAAGTAGGAATCAAGAGATAATTATGTAAAACCTCTATAACAAGAACACTCAGAGATATTACATCAAATTTATACTTTCCCTGAAGCACGGCA
Source organism: Scheffersomyces insectosa (assembly GCA_030572575.1). NCBI lineage: Eukaryota > Fungi > Ascomycota > Pichiomycetes > Serinales > Debaryomycetaceae > Scheffersomyces > Scheffersomyces insectosa. Next base: position 74,218 of record JAJMAO010000079.1, read on the forward strand.
ACAACTTCCAGTCCAAAGAAATTGCCCCGTTTGGGGCATGTGGAAATTGGGTTCCCCCTAAAGCCTTTTCAAAAACTTTAAGGTTTATTAATGCATATTAACAATTATCTCTTCCATCAGTCGCATGAAATTGGCCAATGGCTTGCTCTATTCGTGAGGGAGGCTTCGTAATTAATGGGTGTGCTTCATTTTTATTGGTCAAACTAACAAATGCAACTTAGATATTTTTATCTGATAAATCAGTACCCAAAAAAATCTTTTTCCGGGACGGGGGCCGTCCGACCTAGCGGTTAGGAGTGGCTTATGTGTTATTTGTCGACATTGATGGTGGAAGATTTTACCATTCCTCCTCATTCAAAAGCACAGGCTATATACGTATCTCTATTGATATCTAAATTTGTCTAAACTGATAGCTAAGAAAATTGCAGGTAAAAGACATGTGTCAAACGTCTTCGGTTGTACCAAAATTTCTTGGTAGGTCTTGGAAAAATTTGACGTTTTTCGATAGTATTGACCGGAAGTAGGGGTTATGCGCGCTGGTCTTTTTAAGCCTATACCTGTTTCACTTGTACATCTTCTCCCGTTGGCTGGATCCAATTGGCTAGGCAAAATTTACTTCGTATGCTGTCTTGTACTTTTTTGCTATGGCGTGATATCCGAGATCGCATAGATCTTATATTGCAAGGGTAAAAAGGTACGGAAAAAGCTGCCGGTTCGTCTAAAATTATAAACGGATATTTGAAGTCACAAGGCATTGTCCGAATTTCTACGGATACGAAAAGAATCCAAGCGAGGGAGTTAGTTCCGCTGATTGCCCACATCGTTTAAATGGTTTGCAATAATGGGCTTTTAAGATTAAGCTTTTCGCTGTAGTATTGTTCTTTTAATGCGGTTTCATTTTTGTACCTCTTGCAGTAGGGAGTCTTCATTATGAAGATTCATGGTAGAACATACGGATTGTGATGGGGCCAAAAAGCATATGATGTAGTCTAGGAAACAATCAATTGTAGCTAATGGGGGCGTTGTCCTAGAACCATCTTCCGGCGGCCCCCTTTTCTGAAAATAACCCTACGAGAGCTTTCGAATATTTAAACTCTCTCAACAACCCTTTAGGAGTAATTCTTCTATCTTAACCATACCTTACCAGGGGCGTACGTGTCTTACCAATGCCTTAATCCCCTCCTCCATAGACCGTTAGGATCTATGTGTTTTGCAACTCATTGTCATTCGATTACGTAATCGCAGTGGAAAAGTAATCTTTAGCATCTTCACAAACTATGAATACATAGGACTCTAGCCTTAATTATCATTACCATGAAGTGAATAGATGGCGAAACCAATAGACCCAGTCCAAGTTTTTACACTTCGGAACCACGAATCGGCGATTTCGAATGTTGTGCCATATTATTTGTGGAATAAACACTGCCTTGTATCAACAGATACGAAAGGTTGGATAATCGTATGGAACATAAACACCAAGCGCCCGATCAAAAAATGGCAGGGACATAACGAAACTATTCTAACTGTCAGATTTGTCGACAAGACTTCTCTAATGACTCAATCAAGAGACTCCTCATTGAAGATATGGGATCTAACTGAGGAAGGCGGAGGAGTGCCGTCTGAATTGTTCTTCTTACCTATCAATTCATTGAACTTCAGTAATGTGGAGTATATCGAGGATTGCTTGGTCACACCAGCATCTGTCGATTCAAATAACTTCGATATCTACAGAATCAATTCCACGCGACCCGAATATGAGTTCACAAGAATTGTCACTAATTTCAGTCCCTTCAATTTATATTCTAAGAACAAAACCGAAATTAATAGTCCGAATGAACTAGGAAGAAATGATTTCGGAATCATCATGGAATTCTTATACGTTGAAGATAATAACGTGCTCTTCTTGGGCTTTGAGTCGGGTCAAATAATTGGACTAAAGTTGGATCTTAATAAGGAGTCTTTAGTAATCGATCATGAAGTACCAGCTAACAGCAATAACAAGTCGCTGGGACTGTCTGGGTTATCCAGTTTACTTCAAAAAGGCAAAGCAAGTAACCGTACAATACTAAATAAAGATCCTAAAATAGAGTTGGTCTACTCTAACTCTTCACACACACCAAATCCTGTGATTTCATTGATTCATACTAAAGATGGACTGCTTATATCAGGTTCTACTAACAATCGTGTGGTAGTTCATGATTATAAGAATTATTCAATTGAGTCCGTAGATGGACATTTGTCTTCAAAGAAAGTATCAGAGCGAGGACTCCAATCGATTGTTTATGACGAAATGAACGATCAACTCATATTTGGCTATTGGAATGGAATAATAGAAGGCATACCTTTCAAGTCGCTAGCCAAGCCAAAAAAGGAGCACGCCACATTTCAACTTAAACGTGAAGTTCCGCAGATTTCGATAACGAAAAGCAACTCAGCGGCTGATGACGAGATTCTTGGAGATACAATAAAGCTAAAATGTTTGGCCCTCTTCGTTGCCTCAGAACAGAGGCAGGTTGCAAATACAAGAAAAAGCTACAAAGAAATAGTAAGGTCAAGAAGTGGCTATGTAAATGATGGCAGTGAGCTTTTGTTTTCAGGTTATGAAGATGGTGCCATCGTAGTATACAAACTAAAATAACAAACGTAGATTAATTTAGATATCTTTTTATTGTAAGTCAGATGATTATATATGCGTAAATTAGGGATTGAACAAAAGAGTCTCCTTTACCCGGTGAAAGTGAAATCCCTATCCAATAGTAAAGAAGAAGAACAGGAACTATGTGATTTTTTAAACTAAACATTTAAAATAGCTTGAACAATAACACCGTATTACCTTTTAAAAAATCGTCCCATTAAATATCAATCTTCAGGATGGTGAACATCAAGTATTCAATGCAAGGTTCAATCCGTTGGGGTCAAAGATCTGTGAATTTCTCTTATTATTGTAATTGTACATAGATCTTCTTTTTGACCTGTTGTTGTTATTTGTGTTGTTTGTGTTGTTCGTGTTACCATTTCCATTATTACTATTGTGGTTGGCATTGCTGTTACTGTTATAGCTGTTAATGTAAGCATTGCCATTATTGCTGTTGTTGCTGTTGTTCCTATAAGGTCTGGAGTTGCTGTTGATGTTATTCGTGTTGCTATATTGGCGAATGTGCCCGTTGTTGAAGGACCCGTTGTTGTGGTTTTGATAACCAGTCTGGAACTTAGGATTTACTTCATAATCATGCTGGGAGGGAGGAGTTGGGGTCCTAACGGATTCCAGTGAACTACGTCCCCCCTTAGTGTGAATGTTGCTATTACTGATATTGCTGAGAGGCAAATTGGGTCTCTTCGGTAAACTAAATTGTCCTTGAGAAGGAGGAGTTATTATGTTGGAAAAATCAGGACCACTCTTCGAGTCCATTCTAATAGAGTTCCTCTTGTTCTTTCTTTTCTTAGATTGAAGTGTGTTATTTCTAGATATGGATGAAGACTTGGCATGACTGATTGGTCTGTTAGACTGATCAACAGTCTTCGAAGATAACATTCCACTAGGGTCAGATAAGTCTGGAGAGTTTATGAGGGTAGCTTCATCATCAAAAGAGGTGTTTGACAACAACTCATTCGAATCGTTCAATACTTCATCCAAATCCACTTCAACCTTCTCGTGCAACATAATCTTTTCCTGAAGATCTGGATACTTTTCCAACAACAGCTGTATGACAGAAGCACACTCCTCAAGTGAGTTCTTGGTATCTTGACCATGGATTTTGGCCACTTTGGCCAAATTTGTCAACAACTCCAATACGGTCTTATTCTTATTGACATAGAGATTGTCCATTGTTTTTCTCTTGTTCGTCAAACTATCCAATAAAGTATCTATGTCCTTATCATTGTTTGACAACTGCTGGGACAATTCCTGGAACCTATCGGTGTTTTCAGTCTTGTAAACTTCAAACTGAGTGGCTAAAGTATTCAACTCCTTTTGGTAGTGCTTCTTATACTCCACTTGTGAAGCAATCAAAGCATCGTATGCAATTTTCAAACGCTCGTACTCAGCTGTAGAGGAAGAAGAAGACTCTTGCAAGTTCTCACATCGGATTCTCATATTCTTGTTATTCAACTGCAACGACTCATTGGATGAACACAACTCATTGTACTGGTCTTCCAAATCTGCTATTCTCCTTTCTTTTCTCTTCAACAATGCATTTATCATGTCATTTTCATGCTTAGCGTTTGCTAATTGATCCACAAAGGACTCATTTTTCTGAGCCGACAAGGTGTACTTCTTCTTGTAGTCTTCACTGGAGATTCTAACAGTCTCCAACTCTTCTCTCAAAACATCGATTTGGGAATGTAATGAATCGATCACTTTCGAAGTAGGCTGATTCTTTTTAAAGTTGTCCTCCATTTTTGTTGTGGTGTTGTTTAGTCAATAATGCCAATAAATATAAATGTACTTTTAAAAATGTAGGTTCTATGTTCTATAATGCTATGCTAGAGCGATGTGCAACTACAACTTTTACCGTTGTGCTTGGATCAATCCTTCAAAAGTGGCAATTTTGTATTATCTATGCGTTGGCTTTTTAACGTAAATACTGCAGCGCCCACTCTATTTTCCAATTAAGCGAGAGTTCACTGACGTATTACTAGTAGTACTGACCAATATCTGACGTTGTTCTTGTAACGATGTATCTAGCTATTTCCAACACTTGCAATGAGTTCTTGTTGCTTCAACAAAATATATATAATTTTCTGCCCGTACAATTCTGAGTTCTAATCACACTTTGAAAATTTAGACGGTTTGGATCTTTTGTTTATAATATTTCCTCGGGCGAAAAGTAAACAAAAAAATTTACTATACGACAAAGTCTCAAGTGACATTCTGGGGCAGTTCTATGCCGTCTTTGTTAGTAGAAGAGCGCTGAAAAATACTGAATAGGGTCTGAATATGCAAGAAGTTACCTTGTGAGTGCAGACAGAGGCATATGATGTTGGTAGTGAATGGACGGCTCCACTAAACAATGAAGTTGGTATGCTGAAACGGGAAAGACGACGACAGGTTGGACAGATTGCCAATACCCCGAAAATAAGAAAATTCTCAAACAGAGCCCACCTGTGAGCAAACCCTTGACCAACAACTGCAGCCGTTGCAAGTCCTATGACTGTTTGGTGGGGAAGCAAAAGTATGGAGAGAACTCAAAAAAATAAAGGTCACACCCGGATTCGAACTGGGGTTGTTTGGATCAGAACCAAAAGTGATAACCACTACACTATGCAACCTTCTGATGTGTACATTTTTTCTTTGAGAGGTATATGAGTTGTGTAAATCACGTGATTATTTCAAAAAAATTTTGAACTACGGCCAATCAATCAGCCAGAGGGACCTCTAGGGGTATTCTCTGATGAAAGCTCTTCAAATCAAGCCTTAAACG